>PVJI01026548.1:0-18870 GCA_004026765.1 Micronycteris hirsuta | reverse complement strand
TTTTGCCAACCACACTCAAGGACAGATGAAATTAAGGGAGTAAAATTCACTTTGGCACTTAGTGAATTTTATGTTCAGCATTAAAAAGATGAAAATTCTATTGAGATCCTTCCCTGGAATTTCCCCTAAGATCTCCACCTTTAAAAGCTTTTATTATTTTTTAAATATATTTTATTTATTATGCTATTAAAGTTGTCCCATTTATTTCCCTCTACCTTATACCCCCCTCCCCCTTTCACAGTCATTCACCACCTTAGGTCATACATATAATTTATTTGGCTTCTTCATTTCCTATACTATTCTTAAACACCCCCTGTCTATTTTGTACCTACCATTTATGCTTCTTATTCCCATACCTTTTCCTCCATCCCCCTCCCCGCTGATAACCCTCCATATGATCTCTATTTCTCTGAATCTGTTCCTGTTCTACTTGTTTGCTTAGTTCATTTTTGTTTTTGTTTTAGGTTTGGTGGTTGATAGCTGTGAGTTTGTTGCCATCTTACTGTTTGTATTTTTGACCTTCTTTTTCTTAGATAAGTCCTTTTAACATTTCATATAATAAGGGCTTGGTGATGATAAACTCCTTTAACTTGATCTTATCTGGGAAGCACTTTATCCACCCTTCCATTATAAATGATAGCTTTGCTGGTAGAGTAATCTTAGATGTAGGACCTTGCCTTTCGTGACTTTGAATACTTCTTTCCAGTTGCTTCTTGCCTGTAATGTCTCTTTTGAGAAATCAGCTGACAGTCTTATGTGAACTCCTTTGTAGGTAACTGTTTTCTTTTCTCTTGCTGCTTTTAAGATTCTCTCCTTATCTTTCATCTTGGGTAATGTAATTATGATGTGCCTTGTTGTGTGCTTCCTTGGATCCAACTTGTTTGGGACTCTCTGAGCTTCCTGGACTTCCTGGAAGTCTATCTCCTTTGCCAGATTGGGGAAGTTCTCCTTCACTATTTTTTCAGATAAGTTTTCAATTTCTTGCTCTTCCTCTCCTCTTTCTGGCACCACTATAATTCGGATGTTGGAACTTTTGACGTTGTCCCAGAGGTTCCTGAGCCACTCCTTTTTCTTTCTTTTTTTTTTTTTTTTTGAATTCTTGTTTCTTCATTCTGTTCTGGTTGAATGTTTATTTCTTCGTTCTGCTCCAAATCGTTGTTTTGAGTCCTGGTTTCCTTCCTGTCACTCTGGTTCCCTGTACATTTTCCTTTATTTCACTTTTCATAGTCTTTGCTTTTTCTCTATTTTGTTTTCATACTCACCATTTCTGTGAGTATCCTGATTACCAGTGTTTTAACTGTGCATCTGATAGTTTGGCTATTTCTTCATTGCTTAGTTGTATTTTTTTCTGGAGTTTTTTTTTTTTTAATATTTTATTTTTATTTATTTATTTTTAGAGAGAGGGGAAGGGAGGGAGAAAGAGAGGGAGAGAAACAGCAATGTATGGTTGCCTCTCACATGGCCCTCATGAGGACCTGGCCCACAACCCAGGCATGTGCCCTGACTGGGAATTGAACCGGGACCGCTTGGTTCCCAGCCCGTGCTCAATCCACTGAGCTACCCCAGCCAGGGCTTTTTTCTGGAGTTTTGATCTGTTCTTTTTTTTTTTTTTTTTTTTTCTAGGCACACCTGTTACATAGTAAGGGGCAGAGCCTTAGGTATTTGCCAGGGTAGGGCAACCCATGTTGCTGAATTGTAGTGCTGTACGTTGTGGCAGGATGTGAGAAGGAACAAGCCGCTTGCTCAGCTCTCAGAGGGCTTTCAGTCACTTCCCCTACTGCCCACAAGGGAATTTGGCCCTTCTGGTGCTGATTCCCAGGTGGGTAGGTTTGTGTACATTCTAGGACCCCGTGGGTCTCTCCAAGGAACTCTTCTGTGAGACTGGGAGTTTCTCCCACCATCTCAACCCCAACAGGTTTATTCAGTCAGAGGTTTTGAGGCTTTATTTCCCCACACCGGAACCCTGCGTTGCACAGTATGTCTTTCCTCCAGTTGTTCACAATGTGGGACCTCCTGTTCCACCAGCTGCCACCACACCCAGTCCTCCAGCCGCAGCCTTGCAGTGAGTCCTCTCCACCCAGCTGCCTGTCTCTGCCCCTCCTACCCATCTGGATGAATGTTTCTTCTTTAACTACTTCGTTGTCGGACTTCCATACAGTTTGATTTTCTGGCAGTTCCAGTTATATTTTGTTTTTAAATTTGTTGTTGTCTTTCTTTTGATTGTGTGAGAAGGCAAAGTGTATCTACCCATGCCTCCATCTTGGCTGGAAGTTTCCACCTTTAAAAGCTTTGAGACTGAAGGTTCCAGCATGTGCTCTCTCTCCGAGGAGCATGCCAACACCTTTTCCTTCCCCCTTTTCTTCCCCCACAGGCATGTATCTCCTAAACCCTAAGGGACTCCACAAGACTTGCAACCAGGGAGCAATGGCAGTGGCAGTTTATCCTGGGCTAACCACCTGACCCTGTTCACGAAGGCCCCCTTTTCTCTGACTTTTTAGTGAATAAAACAGCCCTGCCAAGGCTCGTTTCTTTCCTATAACATTTCCAGAGAGCCAAGGCAGCCCACCTTAGGCTCTCCTGTTGCTTCCAATATACAAAGCCCTTCCTTGTTTCACTGTCCTCAGCTTTAATAAACATACTCTCAAAATCACCTGGACTCATATTGTGAAATCTTTCCTGCATGGTCAATAACCATCTGACCCTAGGCAGACCCACTCAAGGCCAGGTCCCTGTAACAGTAGAAAATTGTAACAGTGGGGAATTCTAATTCACCCCACATTCTTTTGACATTGTTTCCATAAATGTTCATGTTGACTAATAGATAGCTTTTTGTTAAACAGCATGTTTGTACAAGAATCCTAGGAAATAACTTTAAAAGACACAGACTTTGACCCTCAGGCATCTCAGCTCTTGTGAGGGTTGCTGATCTTCAACCATGAAGCCAGGATGATGTAAGGCCAGGATGTACACCAGACCATCACTTGCCTTATTAGACTGTGCTCATCTGCACGTAGAGAACTTTTCAACTTCCTCCCCTGATCTCTTTGTTCTGTCTCCCTATCCCTCCTATAAAAACCTCTGTCTTAGGGGGAGGAGGTATAAGGGGAACAAACGGTAATGGAAAAAATACAATAAAAACTAAAATTTGAAAAAACCTCTGCCTCCACTTAGATGTGGAGATGGGTGTTGAGACAAGAGTCTCCCATCTTCCCTTGGAGATGGGCTTTGAGACATTAGTCCCACATCTTCCAGGTTGCCAACACCTGAATAAAACCACTTTCCTTTACATCAGCACCTGCTGCCTGAATATTGGCTTTCATAGTGGCAGTCAGCTGGACCTGCATTTGGTTACATCCCCTTTCCAGTAACAATGTCTTGTTTCTCTCTCTTCACATAATGTTTTTGAGGTGCATCTGTGTTATAGCATGTGTCAGTACTTCATTTATTTATATTGCTAAATAATGGTCTCATATCATCATGCCATTTATTGTACATTTCCTATGTACTTAGGGCTTTATACACATTACCACTTAATTGACATCAGAACCCTAATGCAGTTCTCAATACACAGGTAGACAGTTGTTAAGTGGTTGATCAAAGGGCACATGTCTGGTTAATGCAACTAATATTTGAGCCCATGTCTGCCTGATTTCAAAACTTGTGTTCTTTTCAGAGAACTTTGGGATCTCTGCTATCTCCAGGGGTCACAGAACATGGAAGACAGATCAGAGAGTCTACTCAGGCTTCTCACCAGGTTTTTGTTTCAAGAGAGCATTTTAGACAAAACAAAGTAATGTGACAATATAAACAGAACTAAATACTCAGGAAATCCCCACCTATATCAGAGCTCTTTAATCTAAATATTTCTGGTTGTGAAACCAGAAAAGCCAGCATTGGTGCTGCCTGCCCCTACCAGAACCAATAAGTAGAGCAAGGATTGAATCTTTATAGGCATTTTATTCAGATGCTGGTGATATGAGAAGATGGTGGGTTATATGCTCTCAAAAACCGTCTTAACATTTCATCTCAAGCCAACCTTTTTATAAGAAAGAGTAGGTGAGTGGGTTGATAAAAAGGTTAATTAGATAAGAGTTGCAGTCCTGGGGCAATTTTCCTAGCACTTCTTTATCTGTTGATCAATAACTCAGATATCATCTCCATCACTTGCAGACTCCCTGGGGCACAAAGGTTGGAGTCTTGTAGGTCCATACATTCTAGTTCTTGGAACAACAGCTTTCCATATACATTAATCACTTAAGCTTATCAACTAAGGCTAAAATTTTTAACTCTTTTTTTAAAGTATATTTTATTGATTATGCTATTACAGTTGTCCCAATTTTTCTCCCCTTTATTCCCCTCTGCCCTGCACCCCCTACTCTTCAACACTCTCCCCCTCTTAGTTCATGTCCATAGGTTGTACAAACAAGTTATTTGGCTTCTAAATTTCCTATAATATTTTTAACCTCCCCCTGTCTATTTTGTGCCTACCAACTATGCTTCTTATTCCCTGTACCTTTTACCCCCATTCTCCTCACCTGCCCTCCACTGATAACCCTCCATGTGATCTCCATTTTTGTGATTCTGTTTCTGTTCTACTTGTTTGCTCAGTTTTTTATTTTAGGTTTAGATGTTGATAGTTGTGAGTTTGTTGTCATTTTACTGTTCATAGTTTTGATCTTCTTTTTCTTAGATAAGTCCCTTTAACATTTCATATAGTAAAGGCTTAGTGGTAATGAACTCCTTTAATTTGACTTTAGCTGGGAAGCACTTTATCTGTCCTTCCATTCTAAATGATAGTTTTGCTGGGTAGAGTATTCTTGGATGTGAGTGCCTATCTTTCATGACTTTGAATACCTTTTTCCAGCATCTTCTTGCCTGTCAGGTTTCTTTTGAGAAATCAGCTGACAGTCTTATGGGAATTCCTTTGTAGGTAACTGTCTCCTTTTCTCTTGCTGCCTCTAAGATTCTCTCCTTATATTTAATCTTGGGTAATTTAATTATGATGTGTCTTGATGTGTTCTTCCTTAGCTCCAATTTCTTTAGGACTCTCTGAGCTTCCTGTACATCTGGAAGTCTATGCCCTTGCCAGATTGGGGGAGTTTTCCTTCCTCATTTTTTTCAAATAAGTTTTCCTTGCTCTTCCTCTTCTCCTTCTGGCACCCCTATGATTCAGATGTTGGAACATTTAAAGTTGTCCCAGAGGTCCCTAAGCCTCTCCTCATGTTTTTGAATTTTTCTGTCTTCATTCTGTTCCAGTTGGATGTTTATTTCTTCCTTTTCTTCCAAATCATTGGTTGGAGTCCAGGTTTCCATCCCTTCACAAATGGTTTCCTGTATATTTTCCTTTGTATATCTTCCATTTCTTCCTTCATTTTGTGACTGAACTCAGTCATTTCTGTGAGCATCCTGATTACCCATGTGTTGTACTCTGTGTCTGACAGGTTGTGTATCTCCTCGTTGCTTGGTTCTTTTTCTGGAGTTTTGGTCTATTCTTTCATTTAGGCCATATTTCTTTGTCTCAGTGCACCTGTTACCTTGTAAGAGGTGGAGCCTTAGGTATTCATCAGGGCAGGGAAACTTCACTGTGTTGTGGCACAGTCTGGGTAAATGTTTCTTTTTTAACTCATTGGTTGTCAGACTCCCATGCAGTTTGATTTTCTGGCAGTTCTGGTTGTTTTTTATTTTTAAGTTTGTTGTTATCCTTCTTTTGGTTGTGCCAGGAAGTGAAGTATCCCTACCTATGCCTCTGTCTTGGCCAGAACCCTAAAATCTTTAACTCCTGAGTTTCCCTATCAGTTGAAATTATACAGAACAACAGCCCCCTGCCCACCATGTTTCTGGATACTTGGGAATTTAGCTTTATGCCCAGTTCAGCTTGCCTATAAAAAAATAGATGAAAAATTAAAAGATTCAAGAAATTACTCTGTAGAGTTTCAGAGGAATGATGCCTTCTCTCTGAGTAAGATGCTTAGTTGAGTCCATCCTCCAGCTTGTAGGGGTGGGGTTGAGGGATGTGGAGGCCAGAGAAGAGGTGTGATGGGGCTGACTCTTAATGTATGCTCTCCATTATAACCTGCTATCTCTTTTTATCCAGTAAGATTAAGAAGAGTTTTGATAGAGTCATAAAAAATAGAAAAAAAAAAGAAAAAGAAAAAGAAAACTATCTAGAGAACCCCAAGAGGTTACCTGTAAGATGAGACCATGGTGGGACTTAGTCCAGGCTATCTTTTCTTCTCAATCTCTGTATTCTCCCACAGCCTTTATGTCCACATCCATATCCACAATTACCTTTTATAAATCAATGACTCTTGAATCTATATCACAATCCAGACCACTCCCCTAAATAGTTTTACATATCCAACTATTTACTGAACATCTGAGTTGGATGACCCACAGACCCCAAAAGGAATATCTCCCTGTTGCTCTGCTCCTGTTCCTTGTTTTGAGTTCTAGTGAATGGAAGTAGCATCCTATCATCCAGTCACTTGAACAAATAGGAAAAGTAAGTAGCTTCTTTGGCTTCCTATTCATTAACTGTCCTCTACCCCACCCACCCTGAATCAAATCAATAACCAGACCCATCAATTCTATCTTTTAAATATCCTGGAACCCACATGCCTCTGTCACCAGGAAGTCAACTGAAAAGGGAAAGGCTGAGCTGTCATCTGTTGGAGTAGCTGATTAAAAATGAGCCAAAATGAAAGTAACAGTCAGATCTTTAATCACTTACTACACTACAAGGAAGAGTCTAAAACCAGAGAAAGTGTCAACTCTCTCCACTTCGTTTTCTACGATAGAATTGTTGTAGGAGAAACTTGCTGACACAGTAAAGAATTACAGATCACCAAGCCTATTAGCATGAAAGCAAAGTGTATTAGTACTAAGTTCTCAAGGAAGAGAATGGGCCTAGCTAAGGTTGGGGGTGAAAGGCCAGATCATGGGTGGCAAAAAGCAAGGGTGGCAAGAGGCAAGGGTGGCAAAAAGCATCAGGTCCTTTATTCTGAGGACTTATGCAGTTGGCGGGATGCGGAAAGGGAGTTCATACTGATCGGTGGGTAAAGGTGGTGCCAGCTTCCCCTGAGGGGACATGACTACCCAAACATAGGTATGTGTGGGGGTTCTTTCCCAGATAGTGGAAACAGTACATAGAATTTCAACTACTTCCCTCTGCCTTCTAGACCTTGGGATGTTCATGACACCCAGCAATCTTAGTAGGATTGTTACAGAAGCCCAGTCTCAAAGACTCTCTCCACTTCCTGTACTATCATAGTTCTGCTTGTGTTTTTTGGAATGCCTGGCAATCTTATTGAACCAGGCTCAGGACTGCTGGGCCACTGGGTGAGACACATCTTCCTTTGCTTCTAGCCTCCTGTGTTAAGTTCTTTGTTAGATTATAATGGCTAGAGCTCTGCCTTTATTTCCCCTCTGGCTGCTCACTTCTATCTGCTACCTAACATTTCCCCCCTCAAGTAATAGGAGCCCAAATCTTTGGTGAATTTAGGCAAAGACCACTTTGGCTGCTTCTTGCTGAAAGGGGCCAGTGTTGTGGTTTGGGTTCCTATGTTGGGAACCATCTGCCTGGTTTCAGAAGCTGTAACCCTGCTGACAGGTGAAAAGGCCCCACGACTAGGGCACCTTGGGACCATAAGCCACTAAGGAGATAAAACTTATCCTCCTGGCAGGGGCACAGCCTCTGCCCCCTTTACTTCACCCTGCTTGGCCCGTGGAGGATGGTTGGAGAGTCAATTACAGGTAAAATTCCTCAAGGAAGAAACAACCTAAGACAGGCACAGTTGCAAAGGGGCCATGAGGGAAGGACTTAGGGGATTGTGGAGAAGGGACAAAAGACCGTCACCCCTCAGCTTTATCATAGCCCGAGTCCTCATTCTATCTGTAAAAAGTCTCCTAATTTCTTGGTTGTCTTGCTTCCCCCTCCTGATTCAGGCCTGAAACAATGCTGAATGGGGTTGCAGCTCTGTGCTGGAACCAGCAGTTCCTGGCAGTGGGTGATCAGGCCTAAGAAAGAATGCATAAAACCCTGTGAAACCTGCTTTGCTAAAAATGTCCTCAATTTAAATGTTAAGGGTCAAAGCACAAAATAAGTTTGTTTTCCAAGGTTTTACAGCCCATTGACCTCACCCTGTCTACCAGACCCTGACTCAAAAGGACCCCTGTGATCCCAGCAATGTCATCTGTAAACCACACCTCCTTTCTTTGATATGCATCCCTATGAAAGCTAAACTCAGTAAACGCCCATTGAGAGAGAGGCTTGACACCTTTCTCCTCTGAGAGACTGGTCATCCTTTCCTCCCCAAACGGATCATGTCTTGGTAGACTTGTTCTTATCCTTGGCAGTGGGGGAGCCCCTCCACATTCCTATACTTGTTGACTGTCAGCCAGAAGATGTGTCCCTGAGTAATGTCCTTCTAGAGGCCAGTGATCAGGGTTCAAAGGTTGTTGGTTTTCTTAAAGTGGGGATGGGCTGGAATTTCCAAAGTGTTCTTATCTTGACCTGGAATTGCCCTGTCCTAGAGGCTACAAATTTGACAAGGTGGTTAGTGGAGTGGAGGACCTGGGACTTAATTTAATAAGGGTTAAATTTAACAGGGATAGAAAAGTTCTTTTCTGGGAAAGGAGACTGAGTATATTGACAGGCTGGTAGAAAGAGGGTCAGAAATATGGGAAAGATAATTATATTAAGGCCTAGTTGTTGTGTTACTTATTTGTAACAGGTTTTTGTTTCTTAGAGAGGAATTTAAGATCCTCTACTGTCTTATAGGAGTACATGGCATTGTTCTGTTGTTTTGGAAGTCCTGAAAGAGTTGGCTCCTTCCACACAGTTTGACTTGAGAGTGATGTTTCCAGCCAGAGATGCCAGGGACTTTGCTGGTTGTTAAGGAAAGCATAAGAACAGAGAGACGCCCCTTCTGAAGGTCGTAATTGAGAACTAGGGGAACTGTCTTTCTAGACTTTTATTAAAACCTGGGCACCCAAAGGATACAGTAGAGTAGTTGCATCCTAACTAGGTTTCTGTTGTAGGCCAAATTTCCAGAGGGTGGCCTGAAACTGAGCCACCACCTGCACATAGACTTCTAAGGAGGAAGCCTCCGTGTCTAGCAGGAGTTCTGAATATAGAAAAGGTTGGCCACATAGTCTCAAAGGCACATAGTCTCAAGCAGCATTTGAGAGCGGCCCTGGTTTAGAGTAAAGCAATTGGCAAGGCTTTCTTCCAGCTAAGAGAGATTTCTTGGGTGATTTTTCTTTCTTTATTTTTTTAAAAGATTTTATTTATTTATTTTTCAATAGAGGGGAAGGGAGGGAGAAAGAGAGGGAGTGACACATCAATGTGTGTTTGCTTCTCATGTGCCACCTACTGGGGACCTGGCCTGCAACCCAGGCATGTGCCTTAAACTGGGAATTGAACCTGCAACCCTTTGGTTTGCAGGCTGGCACTCAATCCACTGAGCCACACCAACCAGGGCTCTTGTGTGATTTTTCTAATAGCAGTTTTTAGAAATCGATTGGTCCTCTCTACCTGTCTCAATGACTGGGGGTGCCAGGCACAGTGAAGTTTGTAGTCTATTCCCAGGGCTTTGAGGATTGTTTGGACTATGGTGGAAGTAAAGTCTTCCCCATTGTCATTTTGAAGTGAACAGGGTAACTTGAATCTAAGAATAATTTCATGTAGAAGTTTCTTAGCTACTTCTTGCACCCTCTCAGTTTGGGTTGGAAAGGATTCTATTCACCTCGTAAAGGTATCTACAAAGACTAGTAGTTATTTATGTCCTAGGCTAGGGAGCATCTGAGTGAAATCTATTTGCTAATCTTCCCCTGGATAAGATCCCTTATGTTGAGTAGGCTGGGCCAGCAATGACTTAAGTGTTCCCTGGAAGTTATTAAGAAGGCAGATGGGACAGGAGGATATTACTTGATTGATGGTGAGTTTCTAGTGGTAGATTTTCTAGCTATGCTTAGGACACTGTTGGGTTGAGAGAAGAGGGGTCCAGAGAAGGAAGTAAAGACAGAGTAGGTGGCCCCTGTTTTTAATAAGAAGGTTACTGTCTTACATACCATGTCCATGCACACCCTAGGCTCCAGTCCAGTACTGGTGACCTCTTGAGGTGGGACAACTGAGACCGGCAGCTTCAGTCCTGAGTTTCCATTTGCAAGACAGCTGTAGCCTGGGGCCCCAAGGCCCGACAGCCCCAGGGATAGAGGGCTGCCCAATGTCCTGCAGTCTTGCACTTGAAGCAGTCCGCTGGAGGAGGCTTATTATGATTAGGGCATTCATTTGCCCCATTACCCACTCTTTGGCACACATAACACTTAGGGTCTTCTGAAGCAGGCTGTGCAGGGCCCGCAGGATGTGACTATGAATGTCCCACAAGCATGGCTACAACTTAGGTGTGCCTGGTCTTCTTCCGTTTTTCCTTTTCCTAAGCCTTCGCCTACATCTCCTGATCATGGTTGTAAAAGACTACATTGGCTGTGGTTAACATTTTGCTTAAAGAGACTCCAGGTTCCCAAATAAGCTTCTGGAGTTTTCTCCTTCTATCAGAGGCACATTGGGTTAGAAACTTATCCTTCAGGGTGACCTGATCTTCATATGATTCTAAATCTAGATTAGTGTGTTTGATAAGTACCCCTCTCAGCCTTTCTAAAAATGTGGTAGGATTCTCATCTGGGCCTTGGCTGGCAGTGGAGACCTTGGAATAGTTAAAAGGCCTTAGAATAGGCCTTTTGTCAGCCTGCCTTGAGGCCTATTTTAATTCAAATTAGAAATTGATTTCTCTCCCATTTTTGATAGGGGTCACTGAAGTCCAATTCAGGGTCTACAGGTGGAAATGCTGACTCTCCAATGGGGTATTTGTTATCAGATAGGTGTACATTGTTGGCAAATTTTCTGGCTTCCCTTATTACCTTTTCCTGTTCAAGATTGATAAAGTCTGCCCTGAGACAACCATAATATCTTTCCAGCTTAACTCATAAGCTAAGATAAAGTGTTAGAATGACGCTATGTACTTATCTGGGTTGTGGGAATAGCTTCCTAAGTCTGCCTTAATTTGTTTAAGCTCTACAAGTGAGAAGGATTTATGTACCAGTCGAGGGTCAAACTCTTCTGCAGCCTCAATGAATGGTAGCAGCTTAGTCAGTGGACAGGGCCCAGGACTGGAAGGAGTGAGGGTTGCTAACTGAGTTGAATATCTAGGGTATGGCAGTAGCAATGAAGATGTCAAGGGCATCTCTTTTAAATGAGTTTTTTCTAAATGCAAGGGTGGAGAAGGGGAGGTGCCTACGGAGTGGCCACCAAATGGTACTGCAGTGGGAGTCCCCTCTGACCCTTAAATAGAGAGATGTCTGTGTATATGGGATTTTTGGCCACCTGCTCAGGCATTTGCAAAAGTCATTAAGTTGGAATGCGGTACTGTGATTTAAGCTTCCATGTATTAGCCAGGATTCCCCATCAGCTAACTGATATTGAGCCCAAACAGTGTTGCAAAAAGATATTAGTCTTTCCTTCTTCAGAGTCTGGGGGTCAAACTGCCAGAGAAGAGAAAAACACAAGAGGTGGGCTGCCTCATGGAATGGGCAGTGTCTGCCCCTCCCCTTCTTTGGATTTCAGCTGGGTGCCCCAGATACAGTATAGGGCTTAAAGATGGGACTGACAAGTGAGCCTTTTTTCTATTGTGTGGTAGGTTTTGCTTTTGCTTTGCCCTGTCTTGATTGTTAAAAACACTGATGGCTATTTATTCCCAGAGGGCTTGGCCCTTAGCAGACTAGGGGTTGATATTTGTTTATTTCTGTAAAGCTTAAGGTAAAGTGTCCCTAAAAACAGGCAGTATTGTATTCCTTCCTTCTTGTCCTTCATTTGTCCTAGTTCGTTAGATCCAATTAGGGTCCCGTTCTGGAATTGTATTCCTCTGGTCGATGTGTGCTGCTTTTTATCTATAGTGCAGCAGTCGGAGAGAACAGTTTGTAAAGCATTCCCAAGTCAGGTCTAAGTCAGTCATCACAATGCAATCGACAAACGAATTTGCCTTTTGTAACAATATTTTGAATTCCAAAACTTGTAAATGAAAGTACATCAGGCTGAGAAATTCATTTATTTGTCCCCAACTGTCCATTTTACCTGGAGTATCTATTAGAAAAAATGATTGGCTTTGGAAAATTAAAGAGAGCCTTTGGCTTTTTCATTTGTCATTAAAATTATTACTTTACTTTACCATCTATCTATGTGCCTTTCCTTTTCTTTCTTATTTCTTTTTTTCCCATTTCCATTTCCCTTTTTGAGTTACCAGCTCCAATGTCCTTCCTTCCCATAATATGTATATCTCTTTCCTTTCTTCTTTCTTACCCTTTTTTTCACTTCCTCAATTTTTTCTTTTTGCTCCTTCACAATCCTTCACTTTCTAAATTCCTCCTTTTTCTGCTGCTCCCCCTACACAATTCTTCTTTAACTTGCACAGACCTTCTATGACTTACACAGACCCTCTGCAACATATACAATCCCTCTGCAACTTTCCTCCTCCCTTCTGCAAGACAAAGCATTCTAAAATAACCATTTCAATTATAAGTGAAAGTATATTAGGATTTTGTAGACTTTCGGAGATTCTTGTAAATTCCTTATCTGACAAAGCTTTCTATGTATTTCAAATATATTAAATAAACCTGATTAGTTTAAAATTTTCTCTTTTTTAAGAAGAAAGAATAAGTCATTGAGATATTTTAGGGGCCCTTTCAAATATCGTAAAACCAAAAGAAAAAGTCTTTCAAAATTTAAGCCTGATTAGCTTGCCAAACATTTGACCTAAGTATATTATGAAATGATATTTGACTATTTATTTAAAATGATAATAAAAGGCATGTAACATCAATATAGGCGACAAAACTTCAGTTTTAATTACCTCATTGTTTCCAGAAACTAGCAGCTCCTAGGTCTCTAGGAGGAGAGTTTGGGGAGTTTAAAAGACTTATCTCCTTATTTTTCCCTTTGAGTTTTATAGTTTAGGAGGGGGTGAGATTCTTCTTTACACTCTTGTTCCCAGTTAATATGGGCACAGTGGGGCCAAGCCCACTTTGAAGGTGGAGTTGAATTCAGGGCTTGGGTTAAGCAGGTAAGAATTAAACGAGTTTGTCCTTGGGGGATTGGAGTGTAGCTTGGCTGGAAAACAAACACAGCAATTACTTTATAAAACAGATGGGCAAGGGAAGCGATAGAAATGTAAATGGGATAGACTCAGAAAGTCAGAAGGAAGCTTATGAGTGAGGCAAATTTGAGCAAAGTAAAGGTATAATTGGGAGAAAAGGACCTGGAACAGCCAGGGCTTTCCACCAAAGGGTAAAATCTTGCTTTTTCCTCTCAAGAACTAAACCTAAGTCAGGTATGTGCCACAGGAGTGGGCGTGTAATTGCCTTTACAATGTGCCTCTCGTTGCATGGACTTGCTTGCGGGCCTGATGGGAAACCTAGCATTAGGTCCGGTCCACGTGCCAGCTTAGATTCTCTCACAGGTCTCTTTGTCGTGGCAAGTGCCCTTGTGGTTTTTACATTCTTGGCCATTACCTGCAGAGTAGGGCAGCTTCTCAAGAAAGAGAGAGCAAGGCATTCACCGAGCAAATATAACATTGCCCCACCCTCCCTTGCAGCTCTCAGGAGGGGTATTTAGATGTGAATTGAGGGGCTGGAAGCTAGCTGGGGTAGAGGGAGAGGCTGCAAGCTTACAACAGGCCAATGATTAAAACCGACTTTTCTTTTGGCCAGGTTTAGAGACAGAAAAGGCTAGTAGTCCATGTGGTGGGTCAGTGTGTGCTGTCTTGTAAGGGGCTCTCAAACAGCATTACCTTTTTGTTCATCCCCAGCTCTCTTATGTGTCTCAATTTCTCTCCTGACTGTCTAAAACAGCCAGGGAGGCTTGGAGTGCTAGGTGACCAGCCCTTATTTTGCACGTCTCTGTGATAGGGGACTCAAGAGTTGGAAAATTTTAGTTTAAGGTAAATAGTTAATAAGCCTAGTAGGTGATGCATATGTTAAAGCTATTGTTTCAGGAACTGCAGGTAAGGCCCACCACTCCTGGGAGAGACAGCCGACCTCCTGAGGCACCGCTGGAGATTACCACCTGGGGAGCAAGTGGAGGCATCCGGGCCATTTCATTCCAGGGAGAGACGGACAACCACCCAACCACCCGCCCTGGGAACGGCTGACTGCCCAGGGTGAGAATACTGCGGGGTTGTTTTTATCTAATTTTCCCTGAATTTCAAAACCCCTCACTGCACTTTGTTCTCTGTTATAGAAAGACTGGCTTAGAAAGAAAATGTAAGACAGTCTGTTAGGGTGCAAACCTGCCATCTTCTCTGATTGCCGGCCATCTAAATAAAGCACCCACAAAGATTCAACCCTTATCTCTGCTTACTGGGTTCGGTAGTGACAGGCAACACGAATGCCAGTGTCTTTTCCGGTTTCACCTGGATGAGCCAAAGTTACATTACAGTGATGGGAGTTCCCTGTGAGGCACCTACACATCTTAGGGATTGACCCCAGACACCTCTGAGAGGCTCCCACTCACATAGGGACACCTGAGAACTCCCGCTGGAGGGAGGAAGTACCTCTTTAGTTTTTGGAGCCCAGGCAAAACCTGAGCACTCATTTCAGGTTTTGGTGTTTCTACCTCCAAACACGGGCCTAGCACGTTTGAATGCCCCACACCCACAGTGCAGCATCTCTTTTACCCTGAAGGTGAGAAAGTCAAGGAAAAATTGCCGATAAGGCCATATTTACTGCATTTCAAACAGTTGGAGACAAAGGGCAAGCTCCAAGTCATCATCCGAGTCATGGCACCATTTATGTCACAGGAGAAACTAGGTTCTTCTGGCCAATGCAGTAAAGAATTACAAATCAGCCCTGGCTGGTGTAGCTCAGTGGATTGAGCGCAGGCTGGGAACCAAAGGGTCCCGGTTCGATTCCCAGTCAGGGCACATCCTAGTGAGGGCCATGTGAGAGGCAACCATACATTGCTGTTTCTCTCCCTCTCTTTCTACCTCCCTTCCCCTCTCTCTAAAAATAAATAAATAAAATCTTAAAAAAAAAAAGAATTACAAATCAGCAAGTCTATTAGCATGCAAGTAAAGTTTATTAGTGCTAAGTTCTCATGGAAGGGAACAGGCCTAGCTAAGGTAGGGGGTGAAAGGCAAGAGCTTGAGTGGCAAAAAGCAAGGGTGGCCTCAAGAGGCAAGGGTGGCAAAAAGCATCAGGTCCTTTATTCTGAGGACTTATGCAGATGGCAGGATGCGGAAAGGGAGTTCATACTGATTGGTGGGTAAAGGTGGTGCCACCTTCCCCTGGGGGGACATGACTACCCAAACATAGGCATGTGTGGGGGTTCTTTCCCAGATAGTGGAAATAGTACATAGAATTTCAACTACTTCCCTCTGCCTTCTAGACCTCGGGATATTCAAGACACCAGCAATCTTATTAGGATTGTTACAGAAGCTCAGTCTCAAAGACTCTCTCCTCTTCCTGCACTATCATAGTTCTGCTTGTGTTTTTTGGAATGCCTGGCAATCTTATTGAACCAGGCTCAGGACTGCTGGGCCAGTGGGTGAGACACATCTTCCTTTGCTTCTACCTTCCTGTGTTAAGTTCTTTGTTAGATTATAATGGCTAGGGCTCTGCCTTTATTTCCCCCCTGGCTGGCCATTCCTAACTGTTATCTACTAGAATGGTGTGGGTGAGGTTGATGCACTGTTGAGGGATCCCTGAACAAAAGGTTCCTACAGTGTTATGGACTGTAGTGCCAAAAGAAATAAAGAAGGGGGAGGGCTAGGAGTAGAAAAATACTGAGTACTATGTCAGCATGGGAAAAGTGTCTTCTAGGTCCCCTAAGGAGACCTCCAAATGGAGATGCTGGGATAGGAATGCAGATGTATGTAAGAGGATGGCTGGACAGGGGAGCTTGAGTCCTTGACTGCAACTCCCTTTGGAAACTGCCATGCACTCACTGTGCACCAGATCTGGTATGGGAAGGCAGCTTTTCCCCTTGAGGCTTGCCTTGTAAAAACCTTTGTCATTGCCTGTTGTCAGGCCCGAAAGATTATATTTTGGATGCCTTTTATTTCTTTTTCTTGCCTGTGTGCTCTGGTATATACATATAAACAACTTTTTCTCTTTTAAATCCAGTTTATTGACATAATTAATATTAACATTGTATAAATTTAAGGTGTACAGAGTTCAAATGAGTACTGATTTAATCGACATATATATTGTAAAATGATTACCACGGTAATTTTACTTATTTCATCCATTGCCTCCTTGTTGCATCCTTTTATAGTGAGAACATTTTTAAGATCTTTTTAGCAACTTTCAAACATACGATATAGTATTGCCAACTGTAATCAATGTGCTGTGCATTTCCGTCCCCAGAACTCATTCGTTTGTTTTACAACTTCCAGTTTGACCCACGGACTACTTTCATCCATTTTCCTGCCTCCAACCCCTACCACTGTCCCTTGAAATCACCAATCTGTACTTTGTTTATATGAGCTTATATTTTTAAAATTTCACTTGACACAGTCCAGAGACTAGAAATGTATTTGTGCAACTGGGCTTGCTCTCTTGCACGTTTGCCATCATTGTGAGTGAACACATGTGCCAGAAGCCACTGAACCAATGTGCAGCTTGGAATCAGACCCAGCTGGCCCAGCTAAATATAGTGCAGAGAAGGTGCTTCATGTCTGCTAAGTGGATAAGTGGATGAGTGAAAAAAAGGGAATTAGAGAGACTAGAAAAGTCATAAGATGATTCTGGACCAGTATTTGTTTTTTCCTCCATCCCAGCCCATTAATGAGTAGTTGCTAGGTAGGGGTAGGGTAGAAACCAATATAATGAATTAGGAAAGTTTATTTTCTTCTAAGGCCATAGGTTAGCATGGCCTGAACATAGTGAACATTCTTTAGCTCAATATGGAACAACTTGTCTTTATCTGCAAAACAGATAAAAATTCAAATTCATTCCTGAATGACATATTGATTTAATAGTTGCCATGTATAGTCACATATTATGAAATCAGGAAATGATCTGCCTGCTATAAGGTACATAATTTAGGCACAATTTAGGCAAGGTAGAGAAATGAATTGTGGAAGTGGAATGAAGACTTTCTCTTGCCCTACTCAGCACAAAAGGCTTAAACTCACTTGTTAAAAGGTTTAAAAGTTCATATTTGTTCCTGAATTATGTACCAATGGGCTAACCACTGAAAGTAGACAACTTAAAAAGCAGGAAATATCCCACTCACTTCATAGCAAAGAGCCACAACCTGAGATCCGTGGTCCCTGAAGTCATGGAGGCTGTAACTGGCATGCATAAGACGGGCCTCAGGTGTCATTGTTCCTACTCCCTTTTCCACACCCTCTCTCAAACCTACTAGGCAGCATCAGAGTAACCAGACACCTCCAGTTGGTGGAAGAACTGACGATTTGGAAGAAGTTCTTCTGGGTCTTGGGAACATTCTTAATGAAGGGGGATGATGGGGCAAGAGAACTATGGCAGCAATGATGTAGTCAAATTGAAAGGCTCATAGGGCATCAGTGGGTAAAATGGTCTTTTAAAGGCATCTGGGACAACTCAAACCCTCAGCTTATGTTGTGTTCTCTAAGTAAAGCTGAGTTGAGGATTTGCCAAGTCCTAGCTGTGATCCCAGCCCAACCTGTGAGAGGAGAGAAGCCTTTGACTAGGGACTTCATTCAGTTCTTTGATTCAGTTGCCTAAATCCTATGGTTTTATGTGAAAAATCACCAAATGTAAGGAAAATTTTAGGCTCATTTAAACCCCCACCATCATTGCACCTATTCCTTTATTTATTTATTTATTTCATTTTTTTAAACCAAAGAACAGATATTGTGTTAATACTGGGAAGTTAAAAATTAATAAGCTATAGTGTCCAGAAGCCAAAATCCAGTTTAAATTGAAAATAAGCAGACTAGGGTATGAAAATTGTTCAAGAAAAAGCAAGTTCCCTGTGACTTACTGGTGGCAGATAACTGCACAAGTTACTAATCTCTCTATGCCTCAGTTGATCTATCTAGAAAATAAGCATAATAAGCATATACCCTGGACCACCAACCAGAAAGATGAACAAATGTGCACTACAGCAAATTAAGCCTGAAACATCTTTGGAGGCAAAGATGACAAAACTGAAGCTGTTCTAATTTGGGCACATCAAGAGAAGGCAGGATTCTTTGGAAAAGACAATACTGCTGGGAAAAATATGAGGAAGATCAAGTATCAGATGGGTTGACACCATAAAAGAAGCCATAGGCCTGAGTCTACGTGAGCTGAGCAGGGTTGTTGAGGACACAGCATTGTGAACATCACCTGTTCATAGAGTCACAGTCACCAGGAGTTGAAGCTGAATCAATAGCATGTAATACACACATATGTCATAAGGAATCAAATGAATTAATGTTTATAAAGCAGTTAAATTAATTAATACTTATAAAGCATTTAAAATGATGCCTCACAGATCCTAAGCACTCAGCAAATATTAGCTATTATTATTCCCTTTCTGAACCATCCACACTAGTTTCTTTTTTTTAATTTTTTTCTTTTTTTAACTATATTTTATTGATTATGCTGTTACAGTTGCCCCACTTCCCCCCTTCTTTCCCCCCTCCCCCTTACCCCCTTTCCCCTCCCTTTAGTTTTGTCCATAGGTCATACACATAAGTCCTTCTGCTCCTGTACTTCCTATACTATTCTAACCTCCCCCTGTCTGTTTTCTAATTCCCATTTATGCTACTTGTTCTGTGCCCCATTCCCACCCTCTCCCCCTACCACTCCCCTGTTGATATTCCTCCATACCTCATATAACTCCCTTCA
>PVJI01026547.1:0-18876 GCA_004026765.1 Micronycteris hirsuta | reverse complement strand
AAACTTACAAAACCATCAGGTCCAAAGTAAAAGTAAGAAATACCTATGTATATACATACACATGCAAACTCATATAATAGGTCACACACACATTAAGGGCATATGTATGTACAAAATCACACTGCTTTGTAATAGTTACCAACATTTAAGTTTATCTTGTTACTGATTTTTTGTTTATTTGTTTTCTATATCTCTCATCTAGAATGTAAGTACCATGGACAGTCAGGCCACCTTTGTCTGGTCCATTAGTTCATTCCCAGTGCCCAGAACAGAACCTGCGTGGTAGGATGTATTTCACATTTGCTGAATGAATCAGTGAATCAACTCCTTCATGCTCTCCTGCTGTGCTCCAACTCAAAATGAGTGAAAGTTTGAGCATGCCCATACTGTGAAGAGAAAGAACCAGCAGAGGAGAGAGAACGGAGGCAGGAGTGGGGCTAGCTGATGGAGAATATTTCATGATGGAGATGGGACCCACAACACAGGTACAAGTTCCGGTTTCAGAAATGGCACCAACATTTGTAACAAAAAAATTACAGTTGAAGGGTGAGAAATTCAGGGAATTCTCATTTAATTGCCAAATTTAATGAAAGTTAGAGAAAAGAATATTAGTTACAAGTAAAAAGGGGTGGGATATTGAGTGAGGATTTATTTTGTTTATCAGAATAGAGCTAAACTCCCTTCCTCTTTTATAACCTTTTTCGGATTGACATTAATTAATCCAACATTAACATCTGCTAGAATCTGAACAGGAACCTAAACAGCAGGGATGATGTCAACCCTTTACTGCTGCATCCCAGCCTAGTACACAGTGCTGACACATAGTAAATAAATATGCTAGTACAGACATAAATATTTGTTGAATAAAATAAAAGTAATGGTGTAGAAAACCCTCTCACTGGAGAGGGGTGACACCTCTGACCACACGTACGGATTTCCAGGCAAGACTGAGGACTCATAGAGACCATGAATATAAATTGTGCCGGTCTAGAGTTAGATGATCTGAAGGTCTTACAACCTATGTAACTTTGGACAAGATACTCTCATTTTTTAAGCCTCAGTTTTATCCTTTCTAAAGCTGCTCTAGTGACATGATCTACATAAAGATATTGAAAGAAAAAAATGAAATATCACAAGTAAAACTCTTAGGCCAGAAAAAAATACATGTTAATTACTGATTTGCATCGTGTAATTTACTGTATTTTGATTTTTTTTTTTTTGTCTGCTCCACTAGAGAACACCAGAAGCCAAGAGGCAGTCTTCATCATCTCTGTGTCCCTAGTATTTTATATGATGTGCAGCTCATTAAAGAAGTGTGGCAGCCCTGGCTGGTATAGCTCAGTGGATTGAGCACAGGCCTGAGAACCTGAACATCACAAGGTTGATTCCCAATTAGGGCACATGCCTGGACTGAAGGCCAGGTCCCCAGTTGGGGGCATGTGAGAGGCAAACAATCAATATATCGCTAGCACATCTATGTTTCTCTCCCTCTCTTTCTCCCTCCCTTCCTTTCTAAAAATAAATAAATAAAATCTTTAAAAAAAGAAAAAGAAGTGTGGCAGAGGCTAACTACCTCCACATATCAATTTCCCTTCCCTTCTCTCTCACAATACTGATTTTATTCCAGATAAAAATGTGAGCACCTAAATAAGGGTGATCATGGGAAATATTTCTAAGATGTGGGGGATCTCCAGGAAAACTGTTGCTTTCTCTACACAGGTAGGATCTCATCATCCTCTTTCTCCTTTCTTTCTTTCGGAAGGGAATATAAAAAAGAGGCTGGAGCTGGGCAGCCATTTGTGACGATGAAGTGGCAAGACAAGGACACATAACAGGGTCGTTGTGCAGTGAAGGGCTTAGAGAATGACGTTGGGGAGCCATTGCATCAACTCTGAGCTGTCGACCTCCTACTTATAAGAAAATTTCCATCCATCAAGAGAGTAATATGGAAACCAATGTTACTTGTTTATCATTTATTACTATTAAGTTAATTTATCTTGTAGTTAAAAAACCAGGTTTATCAACTTCTACATAACAGAATTAAAAGATTGTGTTTAAATTTATTGTATTGAAAGACATCTAGATGGTCAAGATAATATAAAAATAATATCCAAGAAAAGTTATTGTTAATTTAAAATCCTGATATTTTAATCATGTGGATATAAATATAAAAATTTAAATTTAAATTTTCTAAAAATGTTAGTCAAACATATTATCAAATTCTAAACACTGTATAATATATAATATTAACATAATTATTGGAATTACTTTAGGCCAAAATGATCTTAATTGTGGATACCGTTTTAAGAGTAAGTCTATGACTATCAATATTTAAATTTTGTGGGTGTAAGTTAACTATAATTTTTGTTTTAGTATATAAGACATAGTTACATAGTCAGGGTAAAATTTTTTGTCCTGAAAGAAACCTAGTGAATTTACTTATAGAAAAGATTCAACTGACTTGAAAAATTAATAATAATACTGAGGGTTTTTTTCTTCTCACAAAAATTATCTTCATGCTCCCTCTGGTGGTTTCTCTCAAAAACGTACTTTTATCTGCTCTCTACATTCAAAGTGTTTTTAGTTCTTAAAATTTCAAAGATAATTTACTAAAACTCTAAATTATTTATATAAATGATAAAATATGCAGTGAAGCTGCCTGAAACATAATGTTTGGGTTTAAAGATAATTCATCATTTATTCCTCACTCAAAGTCATTCATTGAGTAACTACTGTCAAAAGATAAACCAATGTCAACTAATGCTGGGCAAGAGAACAAAGAATACTCAGTGAAGAAAAGACAATATCTTTAATAAATGGTTCTGGGAAAATTTTATATTCACATGTAAAAGATTAAAACTAGACCCTTATCTTACACCATTCATAAAAATTAACTTAAAATAGACTAGACTTAAATGTAAAATCAGAAACCATAAAACTTTAGAAAACATAGAGGTAAAAGCTACTTGACATATGTCTCAGCAATAATCTTTAATATAACACCTAAAATATAAGCAACAAAGTAAAAAATAACTTGCAATAAGCAAGACATGGAAACAAGTTAAATGTCCACTGATGTATAAATGAATAAAAAAGTTGTGATATATAGTTAGCTATTATATACAAATAGATATTCAACCATAAAAAAGAAACCTTGTCATTTGTGATACATAACATGAATAGATTTTGAGGACATTATGCTAACTGAAATAAGCCAAACAGAGAAAGACAAACACTAAATAATCTCGTGTATATGTGGAATTTAAAATAGAAAAGAGAAGAAAAAAATCTTGTAGAAAAAGAGGTCAAATTTGTGGTTACCAGAGGCGGAGGTTCAAGGGAGGAGGAGCTGGATGAAGGCAGTCAAAAGGTACAAACTTCCAGTTACAAGGTAAATAAGTACTGGCAATATAATATACAAATGATTATAGTTAACACAGCTATGTGGTTTATTTGAAAGATTTTAAGAGAGTAAATCATAAAAGTTTTCAAAACAAGGAAAAAACATATTCTTTTTCTTTTTTTTTTTTGTATCTGTATGAGACAGTGAATGTTAACTTATTGAGTAGTAATCATTTCACAATATATATAAGCAAAATTACGCTACACCTTAAACTTATACAATGTTGTAAGTCAATTATATCTCAATAAAACTAGGAGCAAAATATAAATGATGCATATTAAATATTTTAAGAATTTATTTGAGAAAAAAGAAGTGGTCGGGAGCACTCCACCAAGTGGAGATAGGGGAAGGCTTACAGAAAAGACACAGAGGCAAAGCAAAGAAATTATGTGATTGGCTCTAGTTTAAGAGTTATAGCCCAGGACCAACACTCTCGGGGGCTGACTTCAGAAAACATCAGAGCATGACCCTATCAACTCCACAAGCAGCACACTCAAAGAGAGATCTCAAAGGGCTTGTTACATATAAGGTTGTTTTGAGACATCCAGGTAAAGATGTTAAGTAGAAGGTAGACATACGAATCTAAAGATCAGAGGAAATGTTTGCTGGACAGGAAATTTGGGCATCATCAGCCAATTCAAAGTATTTGACACTTCAAATTTGTTCAGGTCACTAGCAGAGAAGGTAGAACTGAGGGACACCAACACTCTGAGGTCAAAAAAGGAGAAGGACCCAGTAATTTACACCAAGAAGAGTCAGTGATTAAGGGGGAAGGGGGCAGGGGAAAGTGATACCTTAGAAGATGCAGTTTCATAGAGGGACTGCTGAAAAATTAAGTAACAGGAGGACAGTTTTCACCCAGTAGAAATACAGAATTTGTTTGCATGGGTTGACAGCATGAGAGAAATAAGACCAGAGTGCCCTGCAGAGTAGACAAGGGGAAGGAGATGCAGACAAAATGTGGTGTAACTCTTTCAGGACTGCCTATAAAGGACTAATAGATTTAGGGAACACATGCGGTTAAAAATTATTTCTTCTTTATACATTAATATTGTCTTTCCCCAAAAGGTATTTAAATATTCAAAAAAGTATGAAACGTAAACACAGAAAAGTCTATGAAAGTGTTAAACATAAAGAAAAGTTGAAAGGAAAATACAATGAGCACCTGTTTTCCCTCTAACTGTAAATATTTTGACGTATTTGCTTTGAATTTAAAGACATACACACATATACATACATAGATATTTTGCCCAATAGTTGGAAAGTAAAAGACATATCATGACACTTTACTCCTAAATGATTATGTCTTCATATCTTAATAACAGAGAAATTTTCCTACATAACCAAAATGTCATTTAACATAGCTAAGGAAATTATAAAAAAGTTCTAATAATTTCTAAAATTCAATTCATATTCAAATTTCCTCCAATTTGCTTCTGAAAGCAATTTTAAACCTGGCATTTCAAATCAGGATCCAGGCAAGGTGCATGCATTGCCTTTGATTATCATTTTTCTTTAGTCCCTTTTAACCTAGAGCATTTTCTTCATCTCTGGTGGGTATGTGTCACGCTGACTTTTTGAAAAATTCAGAAAGACAGCTTTATAAAACTGCCCCACATTCTAAATTTGTATGAGTGTTTCTTTATGATATATATTTTTCCTATTCCTCTATCCATGGGTTTTTTTGGCTACAGTTAAACACATCACTGTGGTTCTGTATATATTACAGTATATGATATATACATATGTGTATGCTGTTGAGCATAGGATCAAATGGCAAGTCATACCAGGTTGTTCTGCATTAATAATACTAAATTGGGTTACTAGATAATCTAACCAGATTTCTCCTTTACAAAGGTATATTTTTACCCATGTAATTAGCAAGCAGTCTTTGTGATGATACCTTAGCACCATGTACATATCCTTGTTCCTAATAAATATTTCACCCAGTAGTTTTGGTACCCATTGGTAAGCCTTGCTCAAATCAATTATTTTAAAGTGGTTGATAGTCCAACTACAAATGGTGATTTTTCTAATTCTGACATTTCTTCAAATTTATTAGCTAGCTTTCATCTGCAAAGAAAAGTTTAAGGAAGCATTTTTATTGTTGAAGATTTTGAAAATTTGAATGCCAAAAAACAATATGTAGTATAAGGTGGATGTAGATCATTTAGAAGAGGACTGGGAGAGTCAAAAGGAACAAATGTTTGAGAATGTTATAAGAAAAAGAACAGAGATTAAATAATTGTCTAACCACTATGCTGTATACCAGAAACAGATGTAAAATTTAAAAAAACTAAATAAATTGTAAAAAAAAAATGAATGAAGAGCATGTGCAATGTGATCGATGTTTGGAGAAACACCTCCTTCATGTGACAGGAGGTAGAGGGGAAGATCTAAGGGCTTCTAGGCTTAGATGTGAGAAAGTGAGAGAGTAATTCCTAAGAGGAAAATTATAGCATTACAGACCTATCTCAGGAAAGAAGAAAAATCTCAAATTAACAATAACTTTACACTTAAAGGAACTTTAAAAAGAACAACAAACAAAGCCTAGAATAAGTAGAAGAAAGGAAATAATAAATATCAGAGCAGAAATAAATAAAATAAATTTCAAAAAAAAATTTTTGATCTTTCTGATCAAAGAAACCAAGAGCTTGTTCTTTGAAAAGATAAACAAGACTGACAAACATTTCACCAGATTCATCAAGAATAAAAGAGAACGGATCCAAATAAATAAAATCAGAAATTAAAGAGGAGAGGAAACAAATGACACCAAAGAAATACAAAGGATTGTAAGAAAATATTACAAACAACTATATGCCAAAGTTGAACAATCTGTATGAAATAGACAAATTGCTAGAAACATACAGTTTTCCAAAACTGAATCAGGAAGAATCAGAGAACCTGAATAGACATATCACAACTAGTACAATCAAAGCAGTAATCAAAAAAATCGCAACAAACAAAAGTCCTGAACCAATGACTTCCAGGTGAATTTTACCAAACATTCAAAGAAGAAATAACAACTATTCTTCTCGAACTATTCCAAAAAATTCAAGAGGAGGGAAGACTTCCAAGTTCATTTTATGAGGCCAGCATTATCTTAATTCCAAAACCAGATACCCTATAAAGACAGAAAACTATAGGCCAATATCCCTGATGAACATAGATAATAAAAATCCTCAAAAAAATACTAGAAACCAAATCCAGAAATACATTAAAAAGATCATACACAAGGTTGCTACAATATCCAAAGATCAATAAATGTGATAAACCACATAAATAAAATGAATAATTAAAACCACATGATCAGCTATGGCTGGGTGGTTCAGCTGGTTGAAGTGATGTCCCCTGCACCAGAAGGCTGCAGGTTCAATCCCCTGTCAGGGCACATGCCTAGGTTGCAGGTTTGATCCCTGGTCAGGGCAAGTACCGAGGGCAGCTGATCAGTCATTGTTGCTTTCTCAGTGTTTCTCTCCATCACCCCTCTCCCTTCATTTCTCTCTAAAATCATTAAAACATATCCTCAGGTGAAGATTTTTAAATTATTTTAAAAACATATGATCATATTAATAAATGCAGAAAAAGCACTTGATAAAATTTGGCACCCACTTATGATAAAAACTCTCAGCAAAGTGGGATTAGAAGGAACATAATTCAACATAATAAAGATCATATATGAGAGACCTACAGCCAACATCATACTCAATGGGCAAAAACTAAAAGTGTTTCCTTTAAGATCAGGAATAAGATAGGGATGTTCACTTTCCCTGCTCTTTTCAACATAGTACTAGGAGTCGTAGCCACATCAATCAGACAAGAAGCAGAGATACAAGACTTCCAAATTGGAAAGGAAAAAGTACAACTATCATTAAACACAGATGAGATTATATTGTACATAGAAAACACTAAAGACTCCACCAAAATTTACTAGCTCAAATAAATGAATTCGGCAAAGTATCAGGTGCAAAATTAATATTCAGAAATTGATTGCATTTCTATACACCAGTAATGAACTATCAGAAGGAGAAAGTAAGAAAACAGCCCCATTTACTATTGCAACAACAACTAAAAAATTAGGTACCTAGGAATAAATGTAACCAAGAAGGTAACATACTATAGTTGGAAAACTACAGGTCATTGAAAAAAGAAATTGAGGATACAAATAATCAAAAGCATATGCCATGTTCATAGATTGGAAGGATTAATATCATTAAAATGTCCATACTACCCAAAGCAATCTATAGATTATACAAGATTCCTATTAAAATACCAAATGGCATATTTCACACAACTAGAACAAATATTCCAAAAATTTATATGGAACCATAAAACACCCCAATTAGCCTCAGCAATCTTGAGAAAGAACAATGAAGTTGGAGAGATCGCAATACCTGATATCAAACTATACTACAAGGCCACTGTAATCAAAACAGCCTGGTATTGGAATAAGAGCAGACATATAGATCAGTGGAACAGAGAGCCCAGAAATAAACCTACATCTTTATGATCAATTAATATTTGAAAGGAGGCAAAAGCATACAATGGGGCAAAGAGTCTCTTCAATAAATTGTGTTGGAAAAAAATTGAACAGATACATGCAAAAAAACAAAACTAGACCACCAGCTTACACCATACACAAGAATAAACTCAAAATGAGTAAAAGACTTAAATACAATGTAAGTCACAAAACCACAAAAAGCCTAGGAAAAAAACAGGCAGTAAAAATTTCAAACATCTCTTGCAGGAGTATTTTCGCTAATATGTCTCCTAGGGCAAGGGAAACAAAAGAAAAAATAAACAAATGGGACTACATCAAACTAAAAAGTTTTTGCACAGCAAAGGAAACCATCATCCAAAGAAACATGAAACACTAATTCAAAAGAATATATGCATTTCTATATTCATTGCAGAATTATTTACAATAGCCAAGATTTGGAATAAGTCCAAGTGCCCATCAACAGTTGAGTGAATAAAAAGTTGTGGTACATTTACACAATGGAATACTACTCAGCCATAAGAAAGAAGGAACTTTTACCCTTTGCAACAGCATGGATGGACCTGGAGAGCATTTTGCTAAATGAAATAAGCCAGTCAGACAAACATAAGTACCATATGACTTCACTTGTATGTGGAGTCTAATGAACAAAATGAACTAACAAGCAAAATAGATACAGACTCACAGATAGAAAGCAGGCTGACAGCTCTCAGGACAGAGGTGGAGGCTGGGGACATGGAGGGATTGAGTGAAAAAGAAAGAAACTCATGGACACAGACAATACTGTGGTGGTTGCTGGGAAGAGGGGTGGTTGGAAGATATAGCGGAGGTGGATAAATGATGATGGACAGAGATTTGAGTTGAGGTGGTGAACATACAATACAGTGTACAGATGATGGGTTGTACAATTGTGCACCTAAAACCTGTATAATTTTGTTAACCAGTGTTACCTCAATATTCAATAAAAATGAAAAATAAATAAAATTTTAAAAAGAGGAAGAAAAAATGGAGAGCATACTCCATGTGTTTGATGTGCGGGGAGACACTTCCTTCATGTGACAGGAGAGAGAGGGAAAGATGCAAGGGCTTCAAGGCTTAGATGTGAGAAGGTGACTGAGTAATTCCACTTATAGCCACATCATAAAAAAATGATAAAAATAAAAGTGAGGTAAAATATATTCATGAAGATGAAGATACCCATTGTAGTAATAAGAAAAAATTATTTTACACAAGAATAGCAAAGATAGAAGAGTTAAAAAATAGCAAAAGTTATTACATTTTCACTCTCTATGGAATATTACATCATTAGGAATGATAAGAAAATTTATAAAAATATAGGAACCCAACAAGTTAAAAATTCATTTTCCGGCCAAGATGGCGGCGTAGGTGGATGCACTGCACCGCCGCTCACAACCAGAGAGTTTAAACAACAAACTCAATAGCAAAAAATAAACAACCAGAACGGACAGAATTGAACTGAAGGGAAGTCCGACACCGAGGAAGTTGGGGAGAACGTACAACCAGGCGGGTAAGCAGGGCAAAGCCAGGAGGAGAAGTGGAGTGAGAGGCAGTTTGCCCTGAGGGACTCACCCCGTGAGCGCCTAACCAAAACACAACCCCAAGCAACGGGTGAACCTTGCAGGCCGGCAGCGTAACTGGAGAGGCCAGTGGGAACCAGCAGGGCCGAGACTGACGTAAAAGGCGGTGGGGAACTGAGGAGCAGAGGGTGATAGGGAGCAGCAGTGAACGGCAGATGCCATTGCTCCCTCCCAGGCCCTGCCCCCAGAGGAAACGTCACAAAAAAACAACCCAGGTTGCCAGGCATCGACAAACACCTAAGACTCCGACAGGTGCCCTGAGATAAAAAAAGAATGAAAATGGCCAAAATGAAAGATCAGAACAAATTACAACTAACGGACGAAGAGATAGCCAAATTAACAGATGCCCAGTTTAAAACACTGGTAATCAGGATGCTCACAAAACTGGAAGAAAGGTGGATGCAAATAGTTGAACAAATGAAGAATACGATAAAGATAATGGAGGGAGATTTACAGGGAACTAATAGGGAAAAAAAGGAAGCTGGGACTCAAACCAATGAGGTGGACCAGAAGGAAGAAACATGAATTCAAAAAAATGAGGAGGGACTCAGGAACCTCAGAGACATTTGTAAACGACCCAACATCCGGATCATAGGGCTGCCAGAAGGACAAGAGGAACACCAAGAAATTGAACGTATTTTTGAACAGATAATGAACAAGAACTTCCCAAATCTGGCAAAGGATATAGGCTTCCTGGAAGTCCAAGAAGCTCAGAGAATCCCCAAAGAAGCGGGACCTAAAGAGGAACACACCAAGGCACATCATAATAACATTACCCAAGATCAAGAATAAGGAAAGAATCTTACAAGCAGCAAGAGAAAAGGGCACAGTTACCTACAAAGGAATTCCCATAAGACTGTCAGCAGATTTCTCAAAGGAGACCTTCCAAGCAAGAAGGGGCTGGAGAGAGATATTTCAAATCATGAAAAGCAAGGACCTACGTAATAATCTATCCAGCAAAACTGTCATTTAGAATGGAAGGGCAGATAAAATGCTTCTCAGATAAGGTCAAGTTCAAGGAGTACATCATCACGCAGCCTTTACTATATGAAATGTTAAAGGGTTTTATATAAGGACTCATGAGAGAAGGCATCGAGGCCAGATCAGCTACCGGGGAACTCAGATCAGCCACAGCCAAGACGCTTGTGAGGTAAGCAAGCATAATACAACCAGAGAAACAAATTATAACCAGAGACATTGAAATTTAGAACAATCTGGCAGTAACCAGAGGGGAGGGGGAAGGAGATAATGGGGACAAGGGTATTCAGGAACTGCTATAAAAAACAAACAGACAGCCCTGGCTGGTGTAGCTCAGTGGATTGAGCTCGGGCTGGGAACCAAGCGGTCCCAGTTCGATTCCCAGTCAGGGCACATGCCTGGGTTGCAGGCCAGGTCCCCGTGAGGGCCATGTGAGAGGCAACCATACATTGCTGTTTCTCTCCCTCTCTTTCTCCCTCCCTTCCCCTCTCTCTAAAAATAAATAAAAATAAATCTTTAAAAGAAAAAAAAACAGACAAAACCAAGGGGGAGGGTGGAAGCAAGGGAGGAAGGTGGGTTTTCCTGGGGTTGGGGGTGGGGGTAAATGCAGACAACTGTAGGTGAACAACAATAAAATAATTTTAAAATAAAAATAAATCATTTTCCTCGAAGTTTTCTGAGTAAATTCTAAGTATAAAAACACAGCTGCAACTACAAAGCCTGATTTTTCTGCATAAGTCCACCTTTTACAAATGCCTTATATAGTAGAGACAAAACCTAGCTCCTGTAGATTTATGTTTTCAATTTGATTCCTCCTACTGAGAATAACAAATAGAATTAATTAATCTAGTTCTTTTTTCACTCACTGAGCATAAATTAGTATTCACAAGAAGAGTAATTATTTTAAGGACTACTTATATTTGAATATACTAATCACAGGAAAATAATAAAACTTTGAAGCATGCCAGCAGGCCCAATAAATAAATCTTATATGATTTTTTTTTAAAAGACCTACAATCAAGAGACACCTGTGCCTTGGGAGGCCTAACCAATCATTATTTTTATATTTTAGACACTACTATTATTAATTACTCAAATGATTCTAATTAGTTATTGTAAAATATAACTTCAACAATGATCAGGCAAGAAAAAGAGCAACCTTCTTTATAAGATCAATTAAAATCAGTCCTAAATCAGTTGTTTATGTAATGACGTGTGTGAAAATAAAGTCTTGCCAGGTATCTCAGCTTGCACCACAGCCATGCCACATATTAGTGGCATGCAAGGACAAGCATTCATTCTCCACAGATGCTGCACGTATATCATTCTAGGGTACAAGCTGGGAGACTTAGAAATGCTGCTGCCTGGATGCCACCCAGAGAAACTGAGTTAATGAGTCTCAAAGCAGCCTGGGAGGATCTGACTAAAGCTGCCCATGTCAGCTGTGTCTGGGTATGTGGGAGGCACCGAATTATATAAAGACCTGGTTCTGCTTCAAGTGAGTTATGTTTTCTTGACTGACTCCATGTGGGTATCTCCAAATATCAAAATGCTTTCTGTCAGAGAAACATAATATGTTAGATTGTTTGAATTTATCTTTTCATTTCTAGACATTTTAGGACATTTTGGATGACATATCTACCATTACAAACTAAGTTTTTTCCAAGTAACTGATTTCTTACTGAGTTATTCTAGGTCAATAAGAAGGTTCCCTAAAATTTTATCAAACCTGCCCTGGCCTTGGGTGAACATTTAAAAAATTTTTTTCATCAAACCTGTTGTACACACACACATATTACAGCTTAAAATGATGGCATTTACACACTATTTTATTATTATTTTCTCCTAACCCCCTACAATAATACCAGAAAAGAAGAAAATTAATAAACAAAGAAACTGGATCAGGATCTACAGAGAAGAGATAGTAGAGTTTAAAAGGATGGTAAGCAGAAGGAGTGTTCATGAGCAGCAAAATGAAGAAATGTCTGCAGAGGGACACACCAACTCCATCTGATCTGATTTACCTCCACGGCACCCCAGAGAGGCCACCTTGCCCTCTGGAGTTAGGAGTGAGATGCAGGGCAACAAACAGGAAGGCTAAACAAAAGTTTGTATAGAGAGTGCTTAGTCTGTCAAGACTGGCCCATGTAGCTGGGTGACCTCGCTCCCTACCTCTGTGAGAGACAGACGGAAGTTCATACTCTGGAGAAACCGAACCCAGAGGTTTACTGGACACAAGGATCCAGATGCTGAAGAAGACAAGAACCAAGTGATGGAACAAATATAGAGCAACAAAGTAAAAATCTGAAAACAGAAGAGAGAGACACCTTGAATACAGTTAGCTTTCAAAAATGCAAACAGAACCTGCCTCCCCAAATCCTTTTAATCAGAATGGCTAGATTTAATGGATTAAAACATTGACAGGTAAATCTATAATTTTGCAATACAAGTTAAACACACAGACAACGAAAGTCTTGAGACAGAATCAGGGCTGGAAGGACTAGGCAGGAAATTGATGGTTAGGTCTTTCAGTAAAATCAGTTCTAAAGTTTAGTTTTAAATCATGTACATGTATTTTTGATAGAAGTAAAACTACTTCAAACATAAAAGTCAAACAAGCATGGGCTTAGAAATCTTTAAATGGCATTTCAAAAAACGGAATGGGTTGTTGTTTTTAATATCATTCCAGAAAAAATTCAAGAGAAAGTGAGGCAAATACATTCGTTTTTTTAATTGGTAGTATAAAAAACTCACAAGAGATCTCATTATTTAACATACTTTGTACTTTTAAGTATATCTCATTTTTTCTAATTTTTAAATTACTTTATTGTTGTTCAATTACAGTGGTCTGCATTTTCTCCCCTCCTCTCCTCTCCACCCCATCCAAACCCACCTCCCTCCCTTGCTTCCACCCTCGCCCTTCATTTTGTCTATGTGTCCTTTATAGTAGTTCCTGAAAACCCTTCTCCCGACAATCCCCTCCCCATCCTCTCTGGATATTGTTAGATTGTTTTTCATTTCAATGTCTCTCATTATATTTTGCTTGTTTTTTTTCTTTTGTTGATTATGTCACAGTTAAAGGTGAGATCGTATGGCATTTGTCCCTCACCGCCTGGCCTATTTCGCTTAGCATAATGCTCTCCAGTTCCATCCATTCTGTTGCAAAGAGTTTAAGCTCTTTCTCTCTCTCCGCTGCATAGGATTCCATTGTATAAATTCCACAGTCTCTTGATCCACTCCTTTGCTGATGGGCACTTAGGTTGCTTCCAGCACTTGGCTATTGTAAATTGCGCTGCTATGAACATTGGAGTGCATAGATTCTTTTGGATTGGTGTTTCAGGGCTCATAGGGTATAATCCCAGCAGTGGAATTGCTGGGTCAAAAGGCAGTTCCATTTCTAGTTTTCTGAGGAAATTCCATACTGTTTTCCACAGTGGCTTCACCAGTCTGCATACCCACCAACAGTGCAGTAGGGTTCCCTTTTCTCTGCATCCTCTCCAACACTTGTTTATTGATTTGTTTATGATGGCTATTCTGACTGGTGTGAGGTGATATCTCATTGTGGTTTTACTTTGCATCTCTCTGATGGCTAGTGATGCTGAGCATCTTTTCATTTGTCTCTGGGCCCTCTCTATGTCCTCCTTGGTGAAGTGTCTGTTCAAGTTCTTTGCCCATTTTTTAATTGGGTTGTTTGTCTTCCTGGAGTAGAGTTGTGTGAGTTCTTTGTATATTTTGGAGATCAAACCCTTCTCTGAGGTATCATTGTCAAATATATCTTCCCATATGGTTGGTTCTCTTTTTATTTTAATACTATTTTCTTTAGCTGTGCAGAACTTTTTATTTTTATGAGGTCCCATTTGTTTATTCATTCCTTTATGCCCCTTGCTCTAGGAGACATGTCAGGGAAAATACTGCTGCATGAAATATCTGAGATTTTCTTACTAATGTTTTCCTGTAGGAATTTTATGGTGTCACAACTTATATTTAAATCTTTTATCCACCTTGAATTTATTTTTGTGTATGGTGTAAATTGGTGCTCGAGTTTCATTTTTATGCATGGAGCTGTCCAGATCTCCCAACACCGTTTGTTGAAGAGGCTATTTTTACTGCATTTTAGGCTTCTGCCCTCTTTGTTGAATATTAATTGTCTGTAGAGACTTGGGGTTATTTCTGGGCTCTTTATTCTGTTCCATTGGTCTATTTGTCTGTTTTTATGCCAGTCGCAGGCTGTTTTGATTACAGCGGTTTGGTATCAGGTATTATGATCCCTCCTATTTTGCTCTTCTTTCTCAAAATTGAAGCTGATATTTGGGGTTGTTTATGGTTCCATATAAATTTTTGAAGTGTTTGTTCTATATCTGTGAAATATGCCATTGGTACTTTAATAGAGATTGCATTGAATCTATAAATTGCTTTGGGGAGTATGGACATTTTGATGATGTTTATTCTTCCGATCCATGAGCATGGTATATGTTTCCATTTGTTTGTGTCTTCCATGATTTCTTTCTTCAGTGTTGTGTAGTTTTCTGAGTACAGGTCTTTTACCTCTTTGGTCAGGTTTACTCCTAGGTATTTTATTTTATTTATTTATTTATTTTTTGCTGTATCAAATGGGATTTTTTTCCTGATTTCTGCTTCCATGTTTCATTCTTCGTATATAAAAATGCCTTTGATTTCTGGATATTGACTTTGTATCCTGCTCTTTTACCAAATTTATTTATTAGGTCAAATAGTTTTCTGGCCAAGTCTATAGGATTTTCTATGTACACTATCATGTCATCTGCAAACAATGACAGTTCTGTTTCCTATTTTCCAATTTGGGTGCCTTTTTTTTCCTTTTCTTGTCTGATTGCTGTGGTTAAAACTTCCAATACTTTATTGAAAAGAAGTAGTGATAACCTTGTCTTCTTCCTGATCTTAGTGGGAAAGATTTTAGTTTTTGTCCATTGAGTATGAAGTTGGCTGTAGGTCTCTCATAGTTGGCCTTTATTATGTTGAGAAATGCTCCCTCTATTCCCACTTTGCTAAGTGTTTTTATCATAAGTGGGTGCCGTACCTTATCGAATGCTTTTTCCACATCTATTGATATGATCGTGTGATTTTTGTCTTTGCTTTTGTTTATGTGATATATTATGTTCATTGATTTGCGAATATCATACCATCCTTGCACCCCTGGGGTAAATCCCCCTTGGTCATGGTGCATGATCTTTTTTTGTATTGCTGGATGCGGTTTGCCAATATTTTGTTTAGGATTTTAGTGTCTATGTTCATCAGCAATATTGGCCTGAAGTTTTCTTTCTTTGTTATATCTTTATCTGGTTTTGGGATTAAGATGATGCTGGCTTCATAAAAAGAGTTTCGGAGTCTTCCATCTTCTTGGATATTTTGGAATAGTCTGTGAAGGATAGAGGTTAGCTCTTCCTTAAATGCTTTGTGGAATTCTCCTGTGAAACCATCTGGTCCAGGGATTTTTTGTGTTGGGTTTTTTTTTTTTTTATTACTGCTTCAGTTTCATCTTCTGTTATTGGTCGGTTCAGGCTTTATGCTTATTCTTCATTGAGTTTTGGAAGATTATATTTTTCTAGAAATTTGTTGGCATACAGTTCTTCATAGTAGTGTCTTACAATCCTTTGTATTTCTGTGGCATCAGTTGTAATCTTTACTCTTTTGCTTCTGATTGTGTTTATTTGGGTCCTCTCTCTTTTTTTCTTGATGAGCCTGCTTAAAAGCTTGTCGATTTTGTTTATCTTTTCAAAGTACCAGCTCCTGGATTCATTGATCCTTAGAATTGTGCTTTTAGTCTCTATGTCATTTAATTCTGCTCTGATCTTGGTTATTTCCTTCCTTCTACTTGCTCTGGGCTGTCTTTGTTCTTGTTCCTCAAGTTCTCGTAGGCGTAGGGTTAGGTTGTTTGTCTGAAATGTTTCTATCTTTTTTAGGTAGGCCTGTATCACTATGAACTTCCCTCTCAGGACTGCCTTTGCAGTGTCCCATAAGTTTTGGGTTGTTGTTACTTCATTTTCATTTGTTTTGAGAAATTTTTGATTTCTTCCCTAATTGCATTCTTGACTCATTCATTGTTTCATAGCATGCTATTCCATCTCCACGATTTTGAGTGTTCTGGGTTTTTTCTTTAGGGTTCGTTTCTAGTTCCAGGCCCTTGTGGTCAGAGAAAATGTTTGATATGATTTCAATTTTCTTGTATTTGTCGAGACTTGTTTTGTGTCCTATCATGTGGTCTATCTTTGAAAATGTTCCACGTGCATTGAAAAGAATGTGTATTTAGCTTCTTTGGGGTGAAAGGCTCTACATATATCAGTTAAATCCATTTCATCTAGGGCATTGTTCAATTCCACAATATCTTTGTTGATATTTTGTTTGGAAGATCTGTCCATTTTTGACAGTGGGGTGTTAATATCCCCTACTAAAATTGTGCTGCTGTCAATATCTTTCTTGAAGTCCTCCAAGATTTTCTTTATGTATTTGGGTGCATATATATTTACAATGTTTATGTCTTCTTGGCGGATTCTTCCCTTGAGTATTATGAAGTGTCCTTCTGGATCTCTCTTTATGGCCCTTTTTTTGAAGTCTATTTTGTCTGATACGAGTATTGCTACCCCAGCTCTTTTTTCCTGTCCACTTGCTTGGAAAATTTGTTTCCAGCCCTTCACTTTCAGTCTGTGTAAGTCTTTTGTCCTGAGGTGGGTCTCTTGTAGGCAGCATATGTGTAGGTGGTGCTTTCTGATCCATTCAGCTATTCTATGTCTTTTGATTGGAGCATTTCATCCATTTACGTTTAAGGTTATTATTGATAGGTACTTATTCATTGCCATTGTTTTGTACCTGTGTTCCTCTCTCTCTCTCTTCCTTCCTTTCCTTAAAGCAGTCCCTTTAGCATCTCTTGCAGAGCTGGTTTGGTGGAGGTGTATTCTTTTAGACTTCTTTTGTCTGGGAAGCTCCTTATTTGGCCTTCTATCTTGATTGAGAGCCTTGCTGGGTACAGTAGTCTTGGTTGCAGTCCTCTGGTTCTCATTACTTGGAATATTTCTTGCCATTCTCTTCTGGTTTGGAGCATTTCTCTTCAGAAGTCAGCTGCTAACCTTATTGGGGCTCCCTGGTATGTTACTTCCTGTCTCTGTCTCGCTACCTTTAAGATTCTCTTTGTCTTGGAATTTTGCCATTTTAATTATGATGTGTCTTGAAGTGGACCTCTTTGGGTTCCTCTTGATTGGGACTCTCTGTGTTTCCTGAATTTGTGTGACTTTTTCTCTCATCAGATTAGGGAAGTTTTCCATCGTTAGTTTTTCAACCTGATTTTCTATCCCTTGCTTCCCTTCTTCTCCTTCTGGTATCCCTATTACATGCATATTATTACGTTTCATGTTGTCCTGCCTTTCCCTTAATCCCTCTTCATTTTTTCTGAGCCTCTCTTCCTTTTCTTTCTCTTTCTGGGTGTTTTTTTCTACCTTGTCCTCCAGCTCACTGATCTGATCCTCTGCTTCATCAAGCCTGCTTTTGATTCCTTCTACTGTGTTCTTCAGTTTAGATATTGTATTCTTCCTTTCCTCTTGGCCCTTGTTGATGGTTTCTATTTCCTTCTTCATGTTGATATAGTTTGCAGTGAGTTCATTTTAGTTTCCCTGTAGGTACTGGTAATTCTCTGTGAGCTCATTGAGCTTCCTGATAACCAATGCTTTGAACTCAATATCTGGTAGTTGACTTGCCTTTGTTTCATTTACCATTCCTTCCTGGGCTTCCTCCTTTTCTTTCATTTAGGGATTGTTTCTTTGTCTTCCCATTTTTTGTGAGACTCTTCTTGTTAGCCTCTGTTTCTTAAATTGATCTGTCCTGACTCTCTGTGTTTATGGTATGAACTTCTATGGTAGAATACCTGTGAGACTCAGTGGTCCAGTCTCCTTGATCTCCTGAGCTTGCTGGACTTGAGTTGTCATGTATGTTGGCTCTCTGTATGTCTTTGGGTTTTGATTGTTGTTGGGTCTTTCTTTGGTGGGTCATTTTCTCCAGCTGGTTAACTGAGGGTCACTCCATCCACCATGCCTTGTATTCTGTTGTACAGGTGTGGACAGGTTGTTTTGAAGCTGATTCATGTGTGTGAACAAGATTTTGAGGCTTCTCTCTCACTCTTGTTCAGTTGTTTGTTGTGGGTAATTTCTCCACCAATTAGTTGTATTTCCAGGTCAGTCCTGGATTGAGGTTAGTGTGGGATCCACTTCCTCCTTCACCTTCTTCTGTTGTTTTCTGTTGGTGGTTCCTTTCTTGGTGGATTTCCTCTTCCAGCAGGTGAACTGGTGTTCACCGCTCCCACCTTGCAAGTTCTCTGGAGTAGCAAAGTGAAATTTTTCTCACTGTCTCTGTTTTTTGAGATAACCCCTATTTGG
>PVJI01026546.1:0-18885 GCA_004026765.1 Micronycteris hirsuta | reverse complement strand
AGTGCTGTGATACTTAGTCATGGTATGATAGTGTCAGTATCGATGTTAAAGATTGGAATGGTATCACTGTGGGCTTATAATTCCTGTCCGCAGTACCTGATGGAATCATAGCAGTGGTAATGATGGTAGCTGACGAAGTCTTTGAACCTGGTCACAGCTAATGTGGGGTACATGGGAACACAGTGTCCTGGGAAAGAATCAAAGACAAGAAAGGAAACATTATTGTTAAGCCTAAATTGCTCAATAGTGACTTCTAAAAAGGTGCAAATTCTAACTTTGGAAGGGGTAAAAGTAATTGAGCTAGTGAAAAAGCATGTCAAACATGAATTAGTATGTGGAATGCATTCTGATATGTTGTGTATTCTAAAGTCTCCTCATTAGTTAATTCTGCTAACACATGATGTTTCCCCTCATGAGGGGATGTAAAAGGTGTTATAATAACAAAAGCCTGGATCTAGAACTGTAGCCAGGAGGAGCAAAACCGAACAGGGTGGGTGGTGGGTTGTGGGAGGAGCCCCACCACTGGTCTGGATTCTGTTACAGGACTCCCAGAGGTAGCGGGGGCCCGGCCTTCTGATGCTGCAGCACAGCGCTCTGGAAGCACATGGGCCATGTTGTCACATCGGCCTGAGAAGGCTGACAGCACCGAAGGAGGGCTGTGTTCACGCCCGAGCGTGCTCTGCAGTGCTCTGAGTCACACTGTACCCCATGTAATGCCAAGTTTGATGAGGTCACCAGGCTTATGTGAGTGGCTCCAGGGCATATGTTCAGAAGAGACTTACTGTCTGCTATTCTATGAGGCCCTTCTTAGGGGCCCTGAGGCATAACCGTCTGGTTTTCATTGGATAAAGCTGCTGAACTGTGCTGTGTGTCTTGACTTTGTATGCTTTAGTTCAGCTGTGCAGCACCTTAGTTCATATCCATGGTCATACATATAAATTCTTTGGCTTTTCCATTTTCCATAATAACTTAACCTCTCCATGTCTATTTTGTACCTACCATTTATGCTTATAACCTATAACTTTTTGCCCATTCCTCCCCTTTCCCCTCCCCTCTAATAACCTTCTGTGTGATCTCCATTTCTGTGATTCTTTTCCTGTTGAAGTTGTTTGCTTAGTTTGTTTATGTTTCAGGTTTTTTTAGGTTTGGTTGTTGATAGTTTTGAGTTTGTGGTCGTTTTACTGTTCGTATTTTTGATCCTCTCTTTTTTCTTAGATAAGTCCCTTTAACATTTCATATCATAAGGGCTTGGTGATGATGAACTCCTTTAATTTGACCTTATCTGGGAAGCACTTGATCTGCCCTTCCATTCTAAATGATGGCATTGTTGGATAGAATAATCCTGGATGTAGGGCCTTGCCTCTCATAATGTTGAATACTTCTTTCCAGCCCCTTCTTGCCTGCAAGTTTTATTTTGAGAAATCAGCTGATAGTCTTATGGGAACTTGTTTGTAGGTAACCCTCTCCTTTTCTCTTGCTGCTTTTCAGATTTTCTCCTTGTTTTAATCTTCAGTAATGTAATTATCATGTGCCTTTGTGTTTGCTTCCGTAGGTCCAACTTGTTTGGGACTCTCTGAGCATCCTTGACTTCCTGGAAGTCTATTTCTTTTGCCAGATTGGGGAAGTTCTCCTTCATTATGTTTTCAAATAAGTTTTCAATTTCTTGCTCTTCCTCTTTTCCCCCTGACACTCCTATGATTCAGATGTTGGAATGTTTAAAGTTGTTCTGGAGGTTCCTAAGCCTCTACTCATTTTTTTTTGAATTTTTGTTTCCTCCTTCTTTTCTGGTTGAATGTTTCTTTATTCCTTCTGGTCCACACCGTTGATTTAAATCCCAGTTTCCTTCCCTTCACTGTTGGTTCCCTGTGCATTTTCCTTCATTTAACTTTTAATAGCCTTCACTTTTTCCTCTGTTGTGTGACCATACTCAACCAATTCTGTGAGCATGTTGAGTACCAATGTTGTGAACTCTGCATCTGATAGGTTGGCTTTCTCTTCATCACTTAGTTGTATTTTTTTCTGGAGCTTTAATCTGTTCTTTCATTTGGGCCATATTTTGTTTTCCCTTGGTGCACCTGTTATATAGTCAGGGGCAGAGCTTTAGTGTTCACCCGGTGGGACAACCCATATGTCTGTGTCCTGGCACTGTATGTGTGGAAGGGGTCCAAGAGGGAACTGTGATGCTTTCTCTGCTCTCATCAGGCTTTTAGTTACTTCCCTGGCTACCCACCAGCAAATTGTGCCCTTCTTGTGTTGATTCCCAGATGGGTGGGTTTGCTCTAGGACCTGTGGGTCTCTCCAACAAACTTTCCTGTGAGGCTGGGAGTTTCTCCTGCTACTGCAATTTCCACAGGTTTTTCAGTCAGAGGTTTTGAGACTGTATTTCCCCATGATGGAACTCAGGGTTGCACGATCTGTCTCACTCCCCAGTTGTTCTTCCCAGTTTATCTGCAGGAAAATGTGGGACCACCCTGGTCCTCCAGCCTCCACCAGTCCTCTCTGCCCTGGCTGTCTGTCTCCACCCATCCTAACAGTGTGGGTAAATATTTCTTCTTTAACTCCTTCATTGATGGACTTCTATACAGTTTGATTTTCTGGCAGTTCTGGTTGCTTTTTGTTTGTTTTTAAATTTGATGTTGTTTTCATTTGGTTTTATGAGGAGGTACCATGTATCTACCTACTCCTCCATGTGGGCCCGAAGTCCTTAAGGAAAATTTGATGCAGATTTGTTGCTCTAGTCACTTAAATTTTTTCAATGTGACAGCCACACAGTACACATGGTGACTCAATGGTGTCTACCACCCCCACTGACTAGGACAGGGAAGTTGTCATTGTTCCCCCATGCACATTGCAGTCCACTCTCCTTGGCTGCCAGGGCACATTGATTCATGCAGACTGTTCTCGTTATATTAACGATGGCTGACACAGTCTAGACAGACCTCGTGTACTGTATACATGTATTTATATCATGACATATATGTTTTTTATATAGTGACTTATACATTTATAACAGTCATATAAAAATATTACTGGTGGTCATGGTCAAAGTTTGTGAGGCCATATTTTAGGTTAAGAAGCCTTCTTTGCTTCACAAGTGTTTGTGATCTCTGTCAGCGTAACTACTTATCGACATAGTGGTCAAGCACTCTGACAGATTCGTGTTTTGAATAGCTACATGCTCTACTCCGTTAGTGCCAGCACTCGGGTGTTCAGAGCGCGAGGATTTCTGAGAGCATGGCTCACTGGGGAGGACCTCGGGGCCTCTCCAGTAAGGCACACCCCAGAGGCACACTGGTGGCAACGACTCAACTTTTTCAATTTTATGGACATCAGCCTTGCCCCAGGGTGACTTTGATAGAATCTTATGGTGGAGTTCTGGTGTTCCTCCCTTTCTGTGTGTGTCCCTGAGTCTTCCCTCTCTGGTGACACTCACCTTTCTGTTCTGGGCGGCTCAGAAATTGAGTCCGAGTCCTCCATATTCCTTGTGGCTCGGCGCTTCCTTGTCTGCCTGTCACTGGACACTACTCCCTTTGCATATGGGCAAAGAGCTGCCGAGTTCAGATGACAGATGGAATGTGACCTTCCATGTCATCTGTGAAGAGGACAGACCAGCCTGAAAGAGCCATGGAGGGTTCAATAGACCGTGCTCTACAGCAGACTAGATTGGGAAGAGAGAAGAGACAGGCACAGTAAAGCAGCAGGTACGGCATTAGGTTCACAGGAGAAATTTCAAATCAGCAAGGAGATTGTGCATCAGCAGAGAGAACAAAGACCAGGTCTGCCTGAGAGCTGACATGTCGGGACTCGCCAAGTTGGTGATTCTGTTTGTTTCCATCACTCAGTTCCTCCTGGGAATGCTGGGGAATGGTTTCATTGGTTTGGTCAATGGCAGCAGGTGGTTGAAGAGCAAGAGAATCTCTTGGTCTGACTTCATCATCACTGCACTGGCTCTGTCCAGGATTGTTCTGCTGTGGATTCTCTTTCTTGATTGTGTATCAATGGTATTCTTTTCCAAAGTTATTGCTGAGTTGGGAGCACTGGAAGTTACTGATGTTTTCTGGACATTTACAAACCATCTAAGCATTTGGCTGACCACCTGCCTTGGTGTCCTCTACTGCCTGAAGATTGCCAGTTTCTCCCACCCCATGTTCCTCTGGCTCAAGTGGAGAGTGTCCAGGGTGGTTGTGTGGATGCTGCTGGGTGCGCTGCTCCTATCCTGTGGCAGTGCCATGTCTCTGATTCATGAATTTCAGATCTATTCTCTTCTCCGTGAAACTGCTGCCACAGGGAATGCGACTGAGCACTTTGGAAAGCAAATGGATGTATATCAGCTGACCCACATTATTGGGCTGCTGTGGTACCTGCCTCCCCTAATTCTATCTCTGGCCTCCTACATTCTGCTCATCCTCTCCCTGGGGAGGCACATGCAGCAGATGCAGCAAAACAGAACCACCCCCAACGATGTAAGCACTGAGGCCCACAGGAAGGCCATTAGAATTATCCTCTCCTTCCTCTTTCTCTTCCTGTGTTATTTTTTTGCCTTTTTAATGACATCTTCCAGTTATTTCCTACGAAGCAGTGAGATATCTAAGTCAATTGGAGAACTAATTGTAATGCTTTATCCTTCTGGCCACTCGTTCATTCTCATTCTGGGGAACAACAAGCTGAAGCAGACCCTTGTGGAGCTGCTCTGCTGTGAGTCTGATCATCTGAAGCACGGGTCCAAAGGACCGCTTGCCCCATAGACTGGCAGAGGGCACAGGCGGGAGCCTGAGTGTCCTTCAGCCTGGCTCAAGAGTGCAGGACTCCTCCCGATCCTCCCGAGACACCACTTCTGTGACATCAGTAGGATAGAGACAGTACTGCTGACCTGACCCCCCAAGGACACTTTGCATGGCCTCCCTTTGTGTGGTTGTTTTGGAGATGGGAGAACAGCCTTTGGAAATTGTCAATATACTAAGAACACCCTCAGTATGTGGACATGGAGTTGTGAAATACAAATCCATGTCTGCCCAACATAATGAGCCGATTGATAACTAGCTTTATGTCAAGTTTATATTGACAGTGACAAGCAGATGTGAGTAAAACAAGGCAGTGAATTGTGGGAGAGTGGCAAAACATTGTAGTCCCCCAGACTCGGTTTGAACTTGGCTTCAGGCAAGTTATCTTAATCACCTCTGTGATCCACTGGTCCCTCATTTTAAAATCTGGGCTGTGACCCCAGCCTCACAGGTTTTGGCGATGCTCGAGACCACGTGTGCCAACGTTTTAGTTCAACTTATTGTCTAAAGCGCTCAATTTGTGAAGCTCCTATTGTCACTAATGGTGAATTGTGCAGCAATTCTCACAAATCCATGTGTCATCACATAAAGCAGTGACAACTACACCCTTGGATACTGGGTTCCATCCAGTCTTGCAGTGGTGAAGTCATTCCCTTCCATTGCAGTTGTCCTCGTAATGCTTTGTCGTTCTGCTAAAGTACATTTTCAAGTAATTTTTCATTTTTTCAATTAGACCAAAGTACAGGCAGTTTGTTAATGACACAGATGGATATCTGCTTTTTAAAATTTCAGAGTTTTATTTAAAAAATAGCATAAACAGTTTTTATAATCAGTTAATCACTTTCACTTTAATAAAACTACAGAGACATTGATTTACTTCCTGTCACTGAACAGGGTTACAATTCAACGAGGACATTAGTGCTTAAGGTCATCAAGAAGTCTCAGACCTGGGAGCACACTCAGGACACGGCAATGTGAGTCTGGGTTCTATCAGTAACGGGCTCTGCGGCGTGAAGCTGTTGCAGCAGCGAGGAGGACTCTGACAGCCGGGGTCACATCCTGAGCCCTGCCCTCAGGGACTGGGTGACTTTGGGGAAGCTGCTCGACCTCTCTCTAGTTCCCTGTCCTCATTTGTGATGTGGGAATGGTACTTTGTTGGTAGAGTTGTTGGAGGGAATGAGTGGGTTATCATGAAAATTGCTCGAAATCCCATATGGTGTAAACACACTCAATAAATATTGCTCTTGTTATTGCTGTTATTTTGTTTCAGTTTGACATGGCATGAAGGATCAGCACATCACTTCTAATTTTGTCACATATGACCAGAAATTAATGTTAGGATTGTTCTGGAATTTTTATATTTATTTCTAAAATTGCAGGAATAAAAAGTGTTTTGGTCAGCACAGTTTGCTTTCAAATTGATACCTGTGTCTTGACTCTGGTAGGAAAATCCCTACTTCTGCAGTAACTTAACATTCCCTTTCAAAAGGTATCTGTTGAAACCTAAAAGAATAATTTAGTATTCATTCCTACTTTACTAAACTATAAGGAATGTGAAACGGTCCTTCTGTAATTCATTCCATCGCTGCTTCCTTTCAGCGCAGGGCAGTGTAACTGTGGAAATCCAGGCTGTCTCAGTGGACGGCTGCCTTGCTAACCGCGACCCCCCCTCTTCTCCACTCCCCCTCACCCATGCCTGCACACTTGTTGCTGTTTTCTGTCCCTTTGGCAACTTCCCTGCTGAGCTCTGACCTTCTGGCTCTTCAGCCCTCACCTGAGTTCCTGCTTCTGCCTTCTGCCTTAGGCAAGCAGATTTTCCTCCTTCTGATGGAACATAGCATTTTACTAGAGCCTTTGGCTTCGCCGTTGCTTGGGTCTTGGTGCCTTTGGCCAGCTTCTGAAGGGTCCCTCCCTTCTGTGTTCCCTGTGGTTCCATTAAATCCTCCCCTGACCTGCCCAATTGAGAGATGGGGCAGCGAACACACTCAAGTCCCCACCACTGTTTCTGTTGGAGCCCCGAGTGTGGCTGGAAAGCCTAGTGTGGAATTCCGTGTGCTGAGTGCAGAGTCACCTTCCCTGAGAGTCAGGGTGGCGTCAGAGTTGTAGGCAGGACATTGCCAACGCCTCCTCTTTTCCCTCTTTCTGGGAAATTTGGAGGTGACTCCTGGACAACCTCGAACTTTGTTATGGGATGTCAGCCATATGTGGACCGCCATTATCAGAGTTGGGGGTCCGAGTGGGGACGTGGGTGTGAGTAGTGGGTGAGTGTCTGAGGGAGAGTCTCACCTGTTGCTGGAAGCTCAGTGGTGGGAGGTTTAGCCATTTTGGAGGGGAGGTGGCCTTCTAAATCCACCAGGGGACTGCCTCACCTGACAGCTCCTCGTTGAATCCGAGCACGTGGGGAGGAATGACCTAGTTAGTGCCTCGAGTCCAGCTGGGAGAGACCTTGGCAGGGGCCATCTTGTTTATTTTGTTTCGTTTTCAGTGAATTAAGTTGAGTTGCTAAACCCTGTCAAACTCTCAAATTTAGTTGTTTCTTTGCTGAAAGAGCAGAGCATGTCTTTCTTCCACTATGACCCGGTTCCTTGGGTCAGAGTGTGGAATGAGAACTGTCCTTGCATTTGGAGTCCAGTTATGTTACAGCTCGTTCCTAAGGCCACATGGTCCCTCCCAATACATCCACTCTGGTGTTTTGTGAGGGACAGTGACACGTGAGTCAGTGGAATCTTATGAGAGTAGTTCACAGAACTTCCAAGTTTCTCTCCAGGGCCCCTTGTTGTATATCTGGTGAAACTGCTTCTCATGTTATTACTCTGTGACTTCTTTTGAAGTATATTTTATTGATTATGCTATTACAGTTGTCCCATTTTTTTGCCCTTTTATCCACCTCTGCCCTACACCCCCACACCCGCCTTAGTTCAGCATTACAGCACCTTAGTTCATTTCCATGGGTTGTACATCTAAATTCTTTGGCTTCTGCATTTCCTATACCATTCTTCACCTTCCCCCATCTATTTTGTAATGACCTATTATGCTTCTTATTCCCTGTACCTTTTCCCCTATACTCCACCTGCCTCCTCCTTGCTAATAACACTCTGTGTGATATTCATTTCTGTGATTCTGTTCCTGTTCTAGTTGGCTTAGTTTGTTTTTCTTTTACTTTTTAGGTTCAAGCTGATAGTTGTAAGTTTGTGGTCATTTTACTGTTCGTATTTTTGATCCTCTTCTTTTTCTTAGGTAAGTCTCTTTAACATTTCATATATAAGGGCATGGTGATGATGGACTCCTTTAACTTGACCCTATCTGGGAAGCACTCTATCTGCCCTTCCATTCTAAATGTTAGCTTTGGTGGATAAAGTCATCTTGGATGTAGGTCCTTTCCTGTCCTGACTTTGAATACTTCTTTCCAGCCCCTTCTTGCCTGTAAGATTTCTTTTGAGAAATCAGCTGATAGTCTAATGGGAACTCCTTTGTAGGTAACTCTCTCCTTTTCTCTTGCTGCTTTTCAGATTGTCTTCTTATCCTTAATCTTGGGTAACTTAATTATGATGTGTCTTGGTGTGTTACTCCTTGGGTCCAAGTTCTTTGGGACTCTCTGAGCATCCTGAACTTCCTGGAAGTCTATTTCCTTTGCCAGATTGGGGAAGTTTCCTTCATGATTTTTTCAAGTAAGTTTTCAATTTCTTGCTCTTCCTCTTCTCTTTCTGGCACTCCTATGATTCAGCTGTTGGAATGTTTCAAGTTGTTCCAGAGATTCCTAGGCCTCTCCTCATTTTTTTGAATTCTTTTTTCTTCATTTCTTCACTTCCACTTGAATATTTATTTCTTCCTTCTGTTCCAAATGTTTGATTTGAGTCCCGGTTTCCTTCCCTTCACTGTTGGTTCCCTGTGTATTTTTCTTTATTTCACTTTGCGTAGCCTTTACTTTTTCCTCTATTATGTGTCCATATTCATTTCTGTGAGCATCTTGGTTACCAGTGTTTTGAACTCTGCATCAGATATTGTGTATCTCCTCAATTACTTCTTTTTCTGGAGTTTGCATCTGTTCTTTCATTTGGGCCATATTTGTTTGTCTCGGTGCATCTGGTATGTAGTAAGGGGCAGAGCTTTAGGCATTCGCCAGGGTGGGGCAACCCACATCACTGTGTTGTAGTACTGTGTATGGGGGAGGGGTCAGATTGGGAACAATGCCACTTACTGTGCTCTCGTCCCGCTTTCTGTCCCTTGCCTTGTAACCCACAAGCAAATTGGGCCCTTCTGGTGGTGACTTGCAGGTGGGTGGGTTTGTGTATGTTCTAGGACCCTGTGGATCTCTCCAACGAACTCTCCTGTAAGTCTGGGATTTTCTCCTGCCACTGTAACCCGACAGATTTTTGCAGCCTGAGATTTTGAAGCTTTATTTCGCTGCAATGAAACCCTGGGTTGTGGGGTGTTTCTCACCTCCCCATTGTTTCTCCTGGTTTATCCACATGTTGACATGTCACTCCCGGTATACCAGCCACCGCCTTGTCCTTCTGGTCTATCACATCGCTGTGTGTCCTCTCCTCCCCCACTGTCCATCTCTGCCCCTCCTACCGGTGTGGATGAATGTTTCTTCTTTAACTACTTGGTTGTTGGGGCTCTTTACAGTTTGATTTTCTTGCAATTTTGATTGGTTTTTGCTTTTAAAGTTGTCGTTGTCCTTCTTTTTGTTGTGCGAGGAGGAAAGGCATATCTACCTATGCCTCCATCTTGGCTGGAAGTCTGCTATTTTCTTTGGTTGCCACAAACTTTTCAATGTGTAAAAAACAGTACATGCCAGGCACAGTGAAGCAAAGCCCAAATAAAATTAGTTGTGCCTGTAGCCCCCTCTCTTATAATCCCTTTAAATCTCCTGTAGAATTATTCAGTCTGTGCCAGCTGTTTCCAGTCAGGGCCCTGACTTACACGTAACTTGGTCTCTGACCTAAAAGAAGATTTGGCAGCCAGAGCAGGAAGTCTCAGGAGCCTTTATAGGGTCCTGCAGCCTGGGGTGAAAGATCTGAGGGTCCAACACCATGGCTGTGCTATGTTGGTCCCTCCAACAGACTGTGTTTGGAGCTCCAGGATTTATGGAATTGGTCTTGGAATATACAAGCATATGTGGTTATTTGGTGGAGGATGGTCAACATTGATTTTGGAAGCAGCCATTCCTAGTGCTGTGATACTTAGTCATGGTATGATAGTGTCAGTATCGATGTTAAAGTTTGGAATGGTACCATGGTGGGCTTATAATTCCTGTCCGCAGTACCTGATGGAATCATAGCAGTGGTAATGATGGTACCTGACGAAGTCTTTGAACCTGGTCACCTGCTAATGTGGGGTACATAGGAACACAGTGTCCTGGGAAAGAATCAAAGACAAGAAAGAAAAAATTATAGTTAAGCCTAAATTGCTCAATAGTGACTTCTAAAAAGGTGCAAGTTCTAACTTTGGAAGGGGTAAAAGTAATCATGCTAGTAAAAACATATGTCAAACATGAATTAGTATGTGGAATACATTCTGATATGTTGTATATTCTGAACTCTCCTCATTAGTTAATTCTGCTAACACATGTTGTTTCTCCTAATGAGGTGATGTAAAAGGTGTTATAATAACAAAAGCCTGGATCTTGAACTGCAGCCAGGAGGAGCAAAATCGAACAGGGTGGGTGGTGGGTTGTGGGAGGAGCCCCACCACTGGTCTGGGTTCTGTTACAGGACTCCCAGAGGCAGTGGGGACCGGCCTTCCGATGCTGCAGCACAGCGCTCTGGAAGCATTTGGGCCATGTTGTCACATCAGCCTGAAAGGCTGACAGCGACGAAGGAGGGCTATGTTCACGCCCGAGTGTGCTCTGCAGTGCTCTGAGTCACACTGTACCCTTGTAATGCCAAGTTTGTTGAGGTCACCAGGCTGATGTGAGTGGCTCCAGGGAAGTGTTGAGAAGAGACCATGTGGCATTCATTCAGAGTTACTGCCTACTACTCTGTGAGGTCCTTCTGAGGGGCCCTGAGGCATAACCTTCTGTCTTTCATTGGATAATGTTGCTGAATTGTGCTGTGTATTTTGACTTTTCTCCATCTGCCAAATCTGTGTTTTCAAATAGTACTTAATCACAGTTAATTGGTAGGTTCCACAATCAAGTTTCTGATCAGCAAGCAACATTGGAAGAAATAGAGTATGATAGAAAATATCAGAGAGCCACACACGTGCAAAAGGAAAACATGGATTCATGAAAACTCTGAGTTCCCCAGCACATATTTATTATATATGATGTCAGTCCAGAAGTTATCCATCCTCGTAATATCAAAAATAGAGACATTTATAGAAGAAGATACAAGATTCAAGAAGCATTGTACACAGGACAATGATGCCTCAGTCCCCTTCAAAGTAGGCAACTTGGCACCTCACACAGTTCTCCCAATTGTCATCAGTTGCCCAGGTATATTTTCCTAACTGTCACTAATGGTCTAAAAGCTCTTCTCATTCAAAGGTAATTTTAGCTTTTGGAAAGCCAGAAGTCATAGGACACCAAATCTGGGCTGTGGGGAGTTGAATCACTTGAGTGATTTGCTGGTTCACAAAAAACTCTACATGAGACGTGATTCATGAGCTGGTGCGTTGTCATGATGAATCTGTCAGTCACCAGTTGTCATAGCTGCGGCTTTCTGTGTCATCTGAATAGTTTCCTCAGAGGAATGATCAAGCTTAATGCAAAATTTAATGCCGATTTGTTGCACATGGGTGGCAATGACTCCACTTTACCTATTTTATGGACATCAGCCTTTCCCCAGAATGACTTTGATAGAACCTTATGGTGGAGTTCTAATATTTCCCACTTTCTGTGGGTGTCCTCCCTCTAGATTGTGTGTGTGACTCTTCTGGTGACACTCACCTTTCTGTTCTGGGTGGCTCAGAAATTGTGTCCGAGTCCTCCATCTTCTTTCTGGCTCAGCCCTTCCTTGTCTGTGTGACACTGGACACTAGTCTCTTTGCATATGGGCAAAGAGGTGCTGAGTTTGGATCATAGATGGAATGTGACCTTCCATGTCATCTGTGGAGAGGACAGACCAGCCTGAAAGAGCCAGGGAGGGTTCAGTAGACTGTGCTCTATAGCAGACTAGATTGGGAAGAGAGAAGAGACAGGCACAGTAAAGCAGCAGGTACAGACATTAGGTTCACAGGAGAAATTTCAAATCAGCAAGGAGGTTGTGCATCAGCAGAAAGAACGAAGACCAGGTCTGACAGGAAGCTGACATGCTGGGACTCGCCAAGTCAGTGTTTCTGTTTTTTTCTGCCACTCTGTTCATTGTGGGATTGCTGGGGAACGGTTTCATTGGTTTGGTCAATGGCAGCCGGTTGTTGAAGAGCAAGAGAATCTCTTGGTCTGACTTCATCATCACTGCACTGGCTCTGTCCAGGATTGTTCTGCTGTGGATTCTCTTGGCTGATTCTATAATAATAGTGTTCTTTTTCAATGTCTATAGTTATGGTTCAGCAGGGGACATTCTTGATGTTTTCTGGACATTTACAAACCATCTGAGTATTTGGCTGGCCACCTGCCTTGGTGTCCTCTACTGCCTGAAAATCGCCAGTTTCTCCCACCCCATGTTCCTCTGGCTCAAGTGGAGAGTGTCCAGGGTGGTCTTGTGGTTGCTGCTGGGTGCACTACTCCTATCCTGTGGCAGTGCCATGTCTCTGATTCATCAATGTAAGATCTCTTCTCTTCTCCATGAATCTGCTGGTATAGGGAATGCGACTGAGCACCTTAGAAAGCAAATGGGTGAATATCAGCTGATCCATGTTCTTAAAATACTGTGGTACCTGCCTTCCTTAGTTTTGTCTCTGACCTCCTACATCCTGCTCATCCTCTCCCTGGGGAGGCACATGCAGCAGATGCGGCAAAACAGAACCAGCCCCAACGATGTAAGCACTGAGGCCCACAGGAAGGCCATCAGAATTATCCTCTCCTTCCTCTTTCTCTTCCTGATTTATTTTTTTGCCTTTGCAATTGCATCATCCAGTTATTTCTTACCTAGCAGTGAGCTGACAAAATTTATTGGAGAAATAATTACAATGCTTTATCCTGCTGGCCACTCATTCATTCTCATTCTGGGGAACAAGCTGAAGCAGACCTTTGTGGAGCTGCTCTGCTGTGAGTCTGGTCATCTGAAGCCTGGGTCCAAAGGACCACTTGCCCCATAGACTGGCAGAGGAGACTGGAGGGAGCCTGGGTGTCCTTCAGCCTGTGGGGCTCCTCTGAACCCTCCCGAGGCACCAGTTCTGTGACATCAGTAGGTTACAGACAGTACTGCCGACCTGACCCCCCCAAGGACACTTTACATGGCCTCCCTTTGTGTAGTTGTTCTAGAGTCGAGAGAACAGCCTTTGGAAAATGTCAATATAGTAAGAACACCTTCAGTATGTGAACATGGAGTTGTATTTCCACAACTGTCAGCCCAACATAATGAGCCAATAACTAGCTTTTATGTCAAGTTCATGCTGACAGTGACAAGCTGATGTGAGTAAAACAGTGAAGTGAATTGCGGGACAGAGCAAAAGCCTTGCAGTCTCCCAGACTGGATTTGAACTTGGCCTCAGGCAAGTTATTTTAATCACCTGTGTGATCCTCTGGTCCCTCATTTTAAAATGTGGGCTGTGATTCCAGCCTCACAGGGTTTTGGAGATCCACGAGACCATGTGTGCTAGCATTTTAGTTCAGCATATTCTCTAAAGTGCTCAATTGGTGAAGCTCCTACTGTGACTAATGGTGAATTGTGCAGCACTTCCCTCAAAGACATTAGTTTCCACAAATCCATGTGCCATCACATAAAACAGTGACAGCTAGACCCTTGGATACTGGGTTCCATCCAGTCTTGTAGCGGTGAATGCATTCCCTCCCACTCTAGTTGTCCTTGCATTTCTTTGTCAGTTGCTAAAGTAAATTTTCTGTTTTTCCCTAGTTCTAGGCCATTTATTTTTTCATTTATTTTTTATTGTTGTTCAAGTACGGTTGACTCTCTTTTCCCCTACAACTCCTCCCTACCCTACCCATCCCCATGTTTCTTCTTCAATCCTTCCCCCTTTGGCTTTGTCCATGGGTGCTATATACATGTTCCTTGACGACCCTTCCCTTGTTCCACCATTATCCTCCTCCTCCCTCCCTCTGGTTATTTTCAGTTTGTTCTTTATTTCCATGTCTCTGGTTCTATTTTGCTCTCTTGTTTGTTTTGTTGATTAGGTTCCACTTATATGTGAGATCATATGATGTTTGTCTTTCACTGCCTGGCTTATTTCACTTAGCATATTGCTCTCCAGTTCCATCTATGCTGTCACTAAGGATAGAGCTCCTTCTTTCCTGGAAGCCCTTAAGCAGACTCATCAAGAAAAAAAGAGAGGGGTCCCAAATAAATAAAATCAGGAATGAAAGGGGAGAGATTACAGCTGATATCACAGAAATACAAACGATTGTAATAAATTACACAAACAAGTACATAGCAAGATTTGAAAAAACCTGGGTGAAATGGACAAATTCCTAGAAAAATGTAATCTTCCAAAACTGAATGAAGAAAAAGGAGAAAGCGAAACATACCAGTGACAGCTGGTGAAATCAAAGCAGTAATCAAAAACCTCCCGGCACACAAAAGCCCTGGACTGGACAGTGTCCCAGGAGAATTTAGCTAAAGGAAATTTTCTAGTAATTTTTTTATTTCTAGATTGCACAGAAGTTCAAAGAGTTTTTTAGCGACCCAGTATGGAGATCTGCTTTTAAATTCTCAGAGTTTTATTCAAAAAATAGCATAGGCAGTTTTTATAATTAGTTAATCACTTTCACTTTAATAAAACTACAGACATTGATTTACTTCCTGTCACTGAACAGGGTTACAACTGAATGAGCACATTAGTGCTTAAGATCATCAAGAAGTCTCAGACCTGGGAACACACTCAGGACACATGGCAATGTGAGTCTGGGTTTTGATCAGTAACGGGCTCTGTGGTGTGAAGCTGTTGCAGCAGCCAGGAGGACTCTGACAGCCGGGGTCACATCCTGAGCCCTGCCCTCAGGGACTGGGTGACTTTGGGGAAGCTGCTCGACCTCTCTCTACTTCCCTGTCCTCATCTGTGACGTGGGAATGGTACTTTGTTGGTAGAGTTGTTGGAGGGAATGAGTGAGTTACCATGAAAACTGCTCCAAGTCCCACATGACGTAAACACACTCAATAAATATTGCTCTTGTTATTGCTGTTATTTTGTTTCACTTTGACATGGCATGAAAGATCAGCACATCACTTTGCATTTTGTCACATGTTACAAGAAATTAATATTAGGATTGTTCTGGAATTCATATTTATTTCTAAAATTGCAGGAATAAAAGGTGTTTTGGTCAGAACTGTGTGTTTTCAAATGATACTTTCTCTTGACTCTGGTAGGAAAATCCCTACTTCTGCAGTAACTTCACATTCCCTTTCAAAAAAGTATCTGTTGAAACCTAAAAGAATGATTTAGTATTCATTCCTGGTTTACTAAAATATAAGGATTCGGAAATGGGTCCTTCTGTAATTCATTCCATCGCTGCTTCCTTTCAGCGCAGGGCAGTGTAACTGTGGAAATCCAGGCTGTCTCAGTGGACAGCTGCCTTGCTAACCCCGACCCCCCGTCTTCTCCACTCCCCCTCACCCACGCCTGCACACTTGTTGCTGTTTTCTGTCCCTTTGGTAACTTCCCTGCTGAGCTCTGACCTTCTGGCTCTTCAGCCCTCACCTGAGTTCCTGCTTCTGCCTTCTGCTTTAGGCGTGGGGATTTTCCTCTTTCTGATGGATCATAGCATTTTACTAGAGCCTTTGGCTTGGCCGTTTCTTGGGTCTTGGTGCCTTTGACCAGCTTCTGAAGGGTCCCTCCCTTCTGTGTTCCCTGTGGCTCCATTACATCCTCCCCTGACCTCCCCAGTTGAGAGATGGGGCAGTGGACATGGTGAAGTCCCCACCACTGTTCATTCTGCTGGAGCCCGGAGTGTGGCTGGAAAGCTTGGTGTGGAATTCCGTGTGGCTGAGTGCAGAGTCACCCTCCCTGAGAGTCAGGGTGGCATCGGAGTCACAGGCAGGACATTGCCAATGCCTCCCTCTTTCCTCTTTCTTGGATATTTGGAGGTGACTCCTCGACAACCTCGAACTTTGTTATGGGATGTCAGCCATATATGGACCACCATTATCAGAGTTGGGGATCCGAGTGGGGACATGGGTGTGAGTAGTGGGTGAGTGTTGATGTAAAGAGTCTCACCTGTTGCTGAAAGCTCAGTGGTGGGATGTTTAGCCATTTTGGAGGGGTATTGGCCTTCTAACTCCACCAGGGGACTGCCTCACCTGCCAGATCCCCGTTGAATCCCAGCACGTGGGGAGAAATGACCTAGTCAGTGCCACAGGCCCAGCCATGAGAGACCCTGGCAGGGGCCATCTTGTTTGTTTTGGTTTTTTTTTTTCAGTGTTTTACTTTGTTTTCAATGAATTAAGTTGAGTTGCTAAACCCTGTCAAACTCTCAAATTTAGTTGTTTGTTTGCTGAAAGAGCAGAGCATGTCTTCTTCCACTATGACCCGGTTCCTTGGGTCAGAGTGTGGAATGAGAACTGTCCTTGCATTTGGAGTCCAGTTATGTTACAGCTCGTTCCTAAGGCCACATGGTCCCTCCCAATACATCCACTCTGGTGTTTCGTGAGGGACAGTGACACGTGAGTCAGTGGAATCTTATGAGAGTAGTTCACAGAACTTCCAAGTTTCTCTCCAGGGCCCCTTGTTGTATATCTGGTGAAACTGCTTCTCATGTTATTACTCTGTGACTTCTTTTAAAGTATATTTTATTGATTATGCTATTACAGTTGTCCCATTTTTTCCCTTTTATCCACCTCTGCTCTACACTCTCACATGATCCTTAGTTCAGCATTACAGCACCTTAATTCATATCCATGGGTCGTACATCTAAATTCTTTTGCTTCTGTATTTGGCTAAATTCTTTGGCTTCTATACTATTGTTCACCTCCCTCCATCTATTTTGTACCGACCTGTTATGCTTGGTATTCCCTGTACCGTTTCCCCTATACTCCCCCTACCTCCTGCTTGCTAATAACACTCCGTGTGATCTCCATTTCTGTGATTGTGTTTCTGTTCTAGTTGTTGTCTTAGTTTGTTTTGCTTTTAGTTTTTTAGGTTCATGCTGATAGCTGTGAGTTTGTGGTCATTTTACTGTTCGTATTTTTGACCCTCTTCTTTTTCTTAGTTAAGTCCCTTTAACATTTCATATAATAAGGTCATGGTGATGATGAACTCCTTTAACTTGACCTTATCTGGGAAGCACTCTATCTGCCCTTTCATTCTAAATGATAGCTTTGGTGGATAGAGTAATCTTCGATGTAGGTCCTTGCCTGTCATGACTTTGAATACTTTTTTCCAGCCCGTTCTCGCCTGCAAGGTTTCTTTTGAGAAATCAGCTGATAGTCTAATGGGAACTCCTTTGTAGGTAACTCTCTCCTTTTCTCTTGCTGCTTTACAGATTGTCTCCTTATCCTTAATCTTGGCTAACTTAACTATGATGTGTCTTGGTGCATCCCTCCTTGGGTATAATTTCTTTGGGACTCTCTGAGCGTCCTGGATTTCCTGGAAGTCTATTTCCATCACCCGATTGGGGGAGTTTTCCTTCATTATTTTTTCAAGTAAGTTTTCAATTTCTTGCTCTTCCTCTTCTCCTTCTAGCACCTCTATGATTAAGGTGTTGGGCTGTTTAAAGTTGTCCCAGAGGTTCTTAAGGCTCTCCTGATTTTTTTGAATTCTTGTTTCCTCATTCTGTTCCAGTTGAATGTTTATTTCTTCCTTCTGTTCCAAATGTTTGATTTGAGTCCCGGTTTCCTTCCCTTCACTGTTGATTCCCTGTGTATTTTTCTTTAGTTAACTGTGCATAGCCTTCCCTTCTTCCTCTGTTTTGGGTACATACTCAACCATTTCTGTGAGCATCCTGGTTACCAGTGTTTTGAACTCTGCATCAGATATTGTGTATATCCTCATCACTTAGTTATTTTTCTGGAGTTTGCATCTGTTCTTTCATTTGGGCCGTATTTCTTTGTCTCGGTGCACCTGGTACGTGTTAAGGGGCGGAGTTTTAGGCATTCGCCAGAGTGGAGCAAGCCACATACTGTGTTGTGGTGCAGTATTTGGGGGAGGGGGAGTTCCTCAGAGAGGAACAATGCCGCTTGCTGGGCTTTTGTTCTGCTTTCTGTCCCTTGCCCTGCTACCCACAAGCAAATTGGACCCTTCTGGTGCTGATACGCAGGTGGGTGGGTTTGTGTGTATTTTAGGGCCCTGTGGGTCTCTGCAACAAAATCTCCAGTGAGGCTGGGAGTTTCTCCCACTGCTGCAACCCCACAGAATTTATGGACAGAGGTTTTGAGGTTTTATTTCCCCAATTTGCAACCCTGGGTTGCATGGTCTGTTGGGCTCCCAAGTTGTTACTCCAGTCCATCCACATGTGAATGTGGGACCCCCATAGGCAGGCCACCACCTCGTGTTTCTGGTCCATCACATTGCTGTGGGTCCTCACCTCACCCACTGCCCATCTCTGCCCCTCCTACCAGTATTGATGAATGTTTCTCCTTTAACTCCTTGGTTGTTGGACCTCCATCCATTTGCATTTTCTCACAATTTTTATTGATTTTTGCTTTTAAATTTGTCATTGTCCTTCTTTTTGTTGTGTGAAGAAGCAAAGCATAACTACCTATGCCTCCATCTTGGCTGGAAGTCTGCTATTTTCTCGGGTTGCCATAAGCTTTTAATGTGTAAAAAACAGTACATGCCAGGCACAGTAAAGGAAAGCCTAAATAAAATTGGTTGTGCCTATAGCCCCCTCTCTTAATAATCCCTTGAAACCTCCTGTAGAATTATCCAGTCTGTGCCAGCTGTTTCCAGTCAGGGCCCTGACTTACACGTAACTTGGTCGCTGACCTAAAGACCAGTTGACAGCCCAAGCAGGGTCCTCAGGAGCCTTTCTAGGGTCCTGCAGCCTGGGGCGAGAGATCCAAGGGTCCAGCACCATGGCTGTGCTGTATTGGTCCCTCCAACAGACTGT
>PVJI01026545.1:0-18881 GCA_004026765.1 Micronycteris hirsuta | reverse complement strand
AAAACTGGCCACACCTGCCAGCATTCGGGGCAGGTGTGGCCTTTGGTATAGAGCCAATTATCTCCCTCTTTGGCGGCCCGCCTCTTGGCTGCACCCTGTTACACCGCTAGTCTATAAAAAACGTACTAATACGTCTCCCGCATTCCACTACCAGTCAACGTAAAACGTATATGTACGTCTCCCGACTACAATGTGTTAATTAATCTACTCTTCCCCTATGTCATGACTGAACTGATAAATTTGAGGGTAGGAATGGGTTATAATCAATCTTAATTGGTGTCAAAAGGCTTTGCATTGAATCCTGTACTTCAGTGAATTGAAATATGTGGTCTTTTCTGTAATGACGTTAATTAATAATATCTAATGTTCTCACATGGAATCTGGCCAATACACTCACATTGAGCCAACCTGCAAGATGGCCCCCAAATGCTTCTTGCCTCCTGAAATTCACTCCCTAGGGTAGTTCCCTCCCATACTGAACAGGGCTAACCTGTGTGACCAACAGGACTTTGCAAAAATGGCAATGCATGACTTCTGAGGCTAGATCATAAATGCCAGTGCTGCTTCTAGCTCATCTTCTTGACTTGCTCGTTCTGGGAGAAGTAGCTCCCATATTGTGAGGCTGCTCAAGTAGCCCTTCAGAGGAGCTGGTATGAGAAGAGCTGAGGTCTACCAGCAGCAACTAGCACCAAACTGCCAGCTGTTTAGGGAGGCCACTTTGGAAGCACATCCTCAGGCCCCAGTTAAACTCTCAGATGACCACATTCCTGGCCAATTTCTTGACTATAACCTCATGAGAGATTCTGAATAGTAAACTATTTGGCTAAGCTGCTCTCAAGTCCTCATTATAGAAACTGTGAGAGACAATAAAAGTCTATTTTAAGCCATTAAGCTTTAGGGTAGTTTGTTATACAGCAAGAGATAAGTACTATCTATGTAAAACATAACCTTAGACTAGAATATATACATAAGAATCACCATAAAGCGCTCTACTTTAGCTATGGATTTAAAAAAAAAGTTATTTACCAGTCTTAGCACAGAAGGAAGATAATCTCAGGGTACCTCTATTTCTTTTAAATTTTATACTAAGAAGAAAAAGGAGGAGGAAGAGAAGGGGAAGAAGGAGGGGTGAGGGAGGACGAGGGGTCAGGGGAGGAGTACCAGTCTTGATACTCCACCACCAGTTCTCAGTAATCAGTGATTAATGTTGAAAATTGACCACCTCTGCCCCTGTCCCTAGATTCTTTTTTACCATTGGAGGATATGAAGTTGAATGGTATGATGGTTAATTTTATGTGTCAACTTGACTTATCTATGCAGCGCCCAGACACTGTCCAGACCAAACGTTATTCTGTGAGTGTGTCTGTGAGGGTTTTGTGGGTGAGATTAATATTTCAATTGGTAGATGGACTAAGGCACATTTCTCTTCCCAGTGTGGGCGGCCATCATCCAATCCATTGATGGCCTGAATAGAAAAAAGAGACTAAGTAAGGAGCTTCTCCTGCCTGCTGTTTGAGCTGGAACATTGGTCTTTTCTGAACTTCCGACTCAGACTGAAACATCGTGTCTTTTGGGGTCTTGAGCCTGCTGACTTTCGGACTTGGACTGGGCCAAGCTCTCCTGGGTCTCCAGCTTGTCAACTGCAGATCTTGAAACTTCTCAAGCTATGTGTGAGTCAATTCTTTATAATAAATCTCTCTCTCTCTCTTGCTATACACACACACACACACACACACACACGTGAGTGTGTATATAATCTACCTATATCTTCCATTGGTTCTATTTTTTTTCTGGAAAACTCTGACTCATACAGATAGTGATTTTTAATGTGACTTCATGAAATCAGAAAGACACGACCCCTTGTAAGTCTTGCATGTGACAGGTTCAGGAAAGAAATAGAACTTGTGGCCCTGGCTGGTGTAGCTCAGTGGATTGAGCGCGGGCTGGGAACCAGAGGGTCCCGGTTCGATTCCCTGTCAGGGCACATGCCTGGGTTGCAGGCCAGGTCCATGTGAGGGCCATGTGAGAGGCAACCATACATTGCTGTTTCTCTCCCTCTCTGTCTCCCTCCCTCCCCCTCTCTGTAAAAATAAATAAAATCTTAAAAAAACAAACAAACAAACAAAAAAAAAGAAATAGAACTTGTGGGCTTCTCTATTTCCCTGAAGGAAAAAACTGAGAAGGTTTAAAAGCCACTTGCCATCTTTCAGGTCTGATATTCTTGGGGCTCACTGTATTTTTCCTATTTTAGAGAGTGTGTGAATGGCCCCATACTCAGGATGCCTCGGTGATGGCTGTCCTCTGTGTGACTGTCAGAGAACAGAACAATGCCTTGATGTCATCACATCAAAAGCAGAGATGGCACTTCAGGCAGGGAGACGGGCAGCGAACTGGTTCAGGCGCAGGCCAGAACTGCCCCTTGGCTGTTCTGAGTTAACACAGCCAAAGGCACTCTGGTGAATGCCCTAAAGAAGATGAATTAAATGAAACACGTTGGTTCTAAAGAAAGTGGTTTCTGTAACAGGGCAAGACGGGACACAAACAGAAGGAAAGGCTGGCATTGTAGCTTGACTTATTCAATCCTGAGAAAGTAACACAGAAAGGCTTCTGATTCACACTGTAAATTTTGAATCAGATAAATATTTACGACTCTCGCAAATGTTTTCACGTGAATGTATAAATATCAAGCCTAAGGTTTACTGCCACCACCACTCACAAGGCAATGAGAGCATTTTTGCAGTCTTGCTATAAAATTGCTTCAATTTAGAGAGAACAGCTAGATTCTTGTCTTTAGTGCCCTGAAATTTAATAGTGGAGTTGTGTAGAAGATTTCAGTCTTTCTAAGCAGGAATGGCAAAGTGGTTTCGAATTATTATTTTTGTCATTATATGACTGCTAGCATGTCATTAGCGTTTCAGTTTTATAAGCATCTGTTTATCAGGCTGCAAAAGTAATTTTTCCCCTTGTTCTGTGCATAGATGGGGAAGCTAGTGACCTCTGAAGCATGACAGCAGGAGTTAATGGGGTGTAGCCAAGATAACCTAGTGTTATCTTCTCAGCTTGTCTAAATTGAGGGAAGTCACTAGAGAATGAAAAAGGTACAATCTTACTACAATAGAGTGAAGATTCTAGGCAGTTCTTTGGATCAGGTAATAAATGTAAGTTTCACAAGGGCAGAGATCTTTGAGCTTTTTCTTTCCCGATCAAACACAAGTACTGATGCACTCAATGAGCCTTTCATGAACGTTTGAAGGTGTGAGGGGATGCTCGGAGGAAGGCAGCCACGGAAAGAAACGGCACCTCTGGAAGTCAGGGATCCTCAACAGCTTGAGAACTTGCTTCTCGGCTCCTGTCCTGAACTGGGTTTTGAACTTTGTAGCAACAGAACACTTATTTGGCATCACCGCCAGGCTACGGTTTTATTTTGGGGTCTATAGACTCCAAAGAGGTATATGGAAAAGCTTCAGGGGGTCAGTAAAGACCCCAAAATGATATGTAAAATTTGGTAGGCAATCACACATTTTTCTGAGCTTCATCAGGTTCTCAAATTAATGGGTGACCCGTAACAAGTTAAGAGCTACTGCTCAACAGAGAAACTTAGAAGGGGGCAGTCTGTCTGGATATGTCATTTAAGAAGACTCTGAAAGGAAGGTGAGCCATGGAGTTAAGGGCCTGATGCGGTGGTGAGCTTGGTGGATTTGAAGAGCAATGATGCCTGTGTTGTGGGGCAGAGTAAGGAAAGGGTGAGTGGTAGGAAACAGGTAGGAGAATCGGCCGGGAGCCAGATCGTGTAGGATCTTCTAGGTCATTGTAGGAATTTTACTGTATTCTGAAGATGATAGGAAGGTGTTATTGATTAAAGAACATGGTCAGGGAGCCAGTATAAGTATTCCTAGTCCATGGGAGTTTCAGGCTGCCTTTGAAACATGTTATTTCCTAGGTAGGAAAAAAAAACCCCTAGGAGCTCTGAAGATACAGTCAAGTATCCCATGAGCACTGAATAAATACTCTTAATTCATTAGTAGGTGAATGTGTTTGAAAATGATTAGTAAGGAACATACTGTGTTACTATTTAAGCCACCATAATGGGTATTGATTCAGTTCTTTAAAGAAAGCTTCTTAGTTTTTGAGAAGCTGAATAAATTTATCATATTTTACAGAGACCTCGTCTTTAGGAGGAGAATTTTGTAGTTATGCCAATACTTAGCGATTTCCACTTAGGTGATCTTTCAGGTGTGCAGGGAATTTGCATAATAAATTTTGCATGAATATATTTCCTCTCTCCTTTGTTGCAAAAGAAGCCAAGTAATAAATATTCTTCCTCAGTAAAGGGTTTAACAAAGGAACACAAATATTTACAGTAGGCACATCACACAAGACTGTTGATAAGGAGAGGATGATAGAAAGACTTTATCTGCAGTTTATGCCAAAATTTTTAATCTCGAGGAAACAACTTGGCTGGCTATTTCCAATTACTCAATAAACAGCTAATTATGAAGGGTTGTTAGGTAAAATAAACACTGCCAAGTGGCATAGGAAGGTTGTAAAATTATGGACCTCACTCATTCATTCATTCACTCACTCACTTATTCATTTATTATTCACTCATTTATTCAAATCAGTTAATATCAGTCATGTATGTACCATGTAGCAGACACTAGTTACTATGCTAGGAGCAAAAATAGAAGAAAAAGTTTTAATTTTAACAATAAAAATTAATAGTCTAGTAAGAACTCAACAGAGTAGCAGTGGCTTCTTCTAAATGAAAATAGAGTCAGCATATTTTTTCACAGTTATGACAACTGGCAACAGACTGTTAATTTCCTTGGATTTACTCTCTCTCTTTGCTCTGACTTGGTTTGTAATCAATGGAACTGTCAGCATGACTGGATCCACAGATGAGAATCCAACCAGACAAATGCCCAGTTCTCACGGTCAGTTTTGACGACTGCCTTCTGTCCCCTTGTGCTCACCCTCCAAAGGGCCATAGGGCTCACTTGGTGATTTACCATCCTAATCCTTTTGTGGTTCTTTGGGTGTGTGCACGCACTGGCTACGTCATGGGAAGCCTTCTCTCTGTTAGTAGAGAAAGTATACGAGACTAAAACTATGATCAGCTCTCACTTCAGTTCTTGACATCAGGAGATTTTTACTCTTGCTTTGCAATTTGGAAGCATTCCACTCCATCCCGACCACTCAGCTGGACCAAGTCCTTGTTAACACTCGGGTAGATCAGGATGGCAATGGGAGGGTAATACCTTCTCTAGCCCACAGACACCTCTCATATTACCGTCTCTAGTATTCATACGACTTTATATACATATATAGGTTTCAGTTACCTATTGCTATGTAACAACCGCAAATCTTAGAGGATTAAAACAATAAACCGTTTGTTTTGTCATATTATTGCACTCTGGGCTGGGCTTTGCCAAGCAGTTTTTCTCTGGAGGTTGCTGATGCAGATGGATTCAGCTCTTAGTGCCACTGTGTGACTTTGAGACAGCTGTGCTTCCTTCTATCTCATGTAGTGCCAGGCTCCTCTCTCTCCACGTGTGCTGTGTCCTCTCTGCATTGGCTCCTCTCTGCATTGTCTCACTCAGGTTGGGTGGCTTTCTTCACACAGCTTCAGAGCCCTCAAGAATCCCTGGACTTATTAAGGCTTAGCCCTAGACCTAAAACACGTCACTTCCACTATGTTCTATTATGAGTGAAAGAGAGTCATGGGGCCAAAGTAGGGAACCAGACAAGGGTACCAGTTTCAAAGTAGGGAACCAGACAAGGATACCAATACTTAGAGGCATGTTTCACTGGACACCTCTAATGTAACAGTTACAACGGTCTTGAACTGAGTAGTCTGTAAACCTGTATTACACACTCAGGTTGAAAGAGAACTTTAGGATGGTAGGAGTGAGCTACTTAGCAAGGCAAAGGGGTACTAGTTCTTGACGACTAGGATCCTATCTGTTTTGGACTTCATGGCTTCAACAACACTTTACTTCTGGAAGTCATATGCCCTTTCATGATTGTGGCCTCTTTGCCTCCCCGACTTTTGACATCTGGCGAAGTCTGTCCTGCAAGTTCCAGCTCAGGCATTATGTTCTTCAAGGCACTTGGCCCGATGCTCTCAGGTTCTGTTAGCTCTGTGCTTCTGAGCTTCTAGCTTCTCTTTGGTAGAACTTACTGTATGGTATGAAATGTTTGGGAATTTGTTTCATGAGTTTGTTTCCCAAGATAAACTATCAACTACCTAAAGGCAGGGTCTGAGTTTTATTAATGATTCCTGTCACTTTGTAAGCTCCAGTTATAATATGTTAAAACAGAACTGGGACCGTAGGAATGCATCTTGTGTAGTCCAGTTTCACCAAGTCATCCAGAGTAATGCAACGCGCATCTCAGTGGTTTAATAAATATGAATGGTTACTTATATAAATAAATCTATTTCTCTTAGTTGCTATGTAAGAGACAAAAACTCTGATTTCAGTGATGCCGTGGGTTTTCAGTAAACTTCATAAAAATTTCAAATCTTAGCTTGGAAGGAAGAAGCAATATGCCTTGGGCACAACTTTTCAAGAAATATCAATGTTCAACAGTACAGACCTCTCAAGTAGGGTCATATAGCTAAAAATAAATCCACACCCTTCTGAAGATGCTGGCTAAAATTCTGAGGGCATGCATTCACGCTACCAAATAAAAACCTGTTCTCTTGCTTCTACAAAACAGAATAAAACCTGTAGGAAACCAAATTACTTCGCTAAGTGTGACAAATTCGAACTGCTACAGAGCAAGAGATAACATAAATCAATGGGTCTGGGAGGCAAACACCAGGAGTTACAACGAGGGGAGGGAAACCAAGTCTTCACCCTAAAACCATCCCCCGTTTCATGCAGCACGAAGCCTGTAGATCAGGTTTTGTGCTGTATTGAAAATGAGTTATTCACAATGATTTCAGCTTTCTGAAAGCCCTAAATAAGTGGGATACCAACAGGGTACCACTCAAGAACATGCCTGCATGTACTGGCCTCTCTTCCTTTAGAGTACTTTGTGGTGAGCTGTGTGCTTGTATTTGATAGTTTTTCCTCTAAAACGGAGATGATGCAGGGGGTTGGATTACCAGGTGACTCACAGTGATTGAATGTGATACACCATTGTCAAGGCAATGAGATGTCACAAACATATTCTCCAGCTACCATCGTTTCCCTGCTTTCAGAATCTATTGTTCTCATAGAAAGGGATAGAGTGTCAAGAAGTCTTGATTAGAAGGCAGAAAAGTTGGGCTCTAAGTATGGCTCTGCTATTCTTAGTCTTGTGACTCTAAACTAGTCATCTGACCTCTGCGGGTTTATGAGATTCCTCACCAATAAAACACTACCAGAGACAAGGGAAAAAATCTCCTTCTAGATGTCGGCTGTTTTTTCCTTTAAGAATATTTGACTTGCTATAATCTATGACCTTAGTACCTTTTAGAAATTAGGATGATTGTTAAACTTTATTTTACTAAATCAGGTTCACAACCTGGGCTATTAAGAGGTTTTGGCTGGTACCTTTGTAACCCGCAGAGCCAACTCAGAATGGCTCTGTCCTGTTTGATGAGGTGCTGAGTTGTTTCAGAAACAGACTGCAAATCAGTCACCCACAGCATGGACTCTAGCTACACCTGGAACCAAGGTGCCATCTCCCAACCCTTCACACACAGAACCAAAGGACCAGAACAGAACTGAAACGCGAACACCAGAACCCTTTCAGAAGCCAAGAATGCGTTGTCCAGGAGGATTATGTGTTGACAGGTCTTTACCGTAAATGGCCAAGTCCAAGGTCCTCCAGTTAAACCCTGCCCCACCAGCATTCCCACATAGCTGTTCCCGCACCCCTGAAAACCCCTCGGCCTGGTCCAGTGAGCGAGACGGATGCAAGGCACCACTCAGTCTCCCATCTTGTCAGATGGCGCCTTCTCGATCGATAAACCTTTCCTCACTCCAAATCCCGATATTTTGAATCTTGGCATTTGGAGGCATTGGGCACACAAACTTTGCTTTGGTAACACCTGTGTCTCTGAAGCCCAGCCCCGTGATCCCGGCTCTGATAATAATGTACACACAACTGATTAGGAGTCAGGAGATCACAGACTAATTGCTTACATTACCTGCCTTCCAATTTCCTCATCTATCAAATAAAGGGGCTTGGTTTGATAATCTGAAGTCCTTTCAGCTATAACAATCTTCCCAGTGAGTCTTACTGTGCATTTTCCCTCCTTTTGAGAGGAAAAAGGAAAGCTCCGAGAGTCTGTGTGTGTGGTTTGCCTGAGGCTACCACAGCTGTGGAGTGGTGGAAGCTTCTAGTAGGCAGAGGACATCAAAACATGAGATCCTGTTAGTCTCAGGGGACCCACAGCATCTGCGTCCCCCGTGACCATCTGGGTCCCTCAGGACTTCCCAGGGCCACTTAAATACTTGATATGTGCCCCTGATTTCCAGTTTCTACAACAAACTGCTCTTGTGGAACTTTATCCAACAACAATATAAAACCACAACTATTAATATTAACTTCAATTTACAATAGGCCAACACTGCATTAAGTAAGCATATTCCATGCATTACTTTTTTGAATCCTATGAAATAGGTGGTTGCTATCCCCATTTTACAGAGCCAGAGAAATGAAATGGTTCGCCAGGTTCACATTGCTGGTAGCGATGTCAACCGCAAAGCCGTATCTTGGTCATTTTGACAGTAGTCAGTTTAAAATTTTCTCTCTTCCATATTCTTCCTCCTTCCGTGCTGAGCATGATCAATAAGTAGGGCCTTCCTCCCTTGAACTCCTAAAGGCCCATTATGGGTGTTAATCTAAAAATAAGAGGCCAAAGTAAAAGGCAACCAGTGTTTGAGATTCAGAAGAATAGCTATTTGGGAAGCACAGATTCAGGCAGAAATCAAAATAGTGTTCTGACTAGGAGGGGAAGGCAAGGGGTATTTATCAAAAAGGGAAAGGGAATAATCACACGAATAGAAGGAAGGCATTTCTATAGGTGCTAATAATTTAAGGAAGGAATTTCTATAGGTGCAGCTAAGTGAATAGTGATGTTAATTCTAAAGAATATCTTTCATTTTCAGTCCTGTAATCATTATTATGTGTGCTTTCCTGTCAGCTTTGCAAAGTCGTTTAAAGTACAATGCTGCTATCAGTCCAGTGCAAAGGTTATTTTGCCCAATTTTAACATTCCAAAGGCTTGAGAAGACCTGCAGAGCAGTTCCTCCAGGATGGGAACTCTGACTCCACTTCGAAGTGGCTCCGACTGCATTATTTTTACAGGTGTACCCCATGGGAACTTGTCAAACACTGTCTTGTCTCGTTATTATTTGGGCACACGTCATTTTCCTAAATTAAGCCTTCATCTTCCTAAGGACAAAACAAACATTCTCTTAGATTCTTTCTGTCCTTCAAGAATCTCTGCATACAGTGAGTGCTTAGAAATATTTGAGTCCCCTTCTGGATTAAAGTCCCCTTCAAGGAAAGGGTCCTCAGTCTGCCTGCTGGCTGATCCATCTCACCTTCCCTTCCGATGCTCTGGCAGTGTGGAAGGCAAGAACAAAGAACAGATGACATCCAGGGGAGGGCAAGCGTGCTAATTTTTGTTGACTGGCCCATTGAAGTGGTAATGAGGCAGAATTACCGCCTTGGGTCAGAGCAGACCCGGAGCTCTTCCGCCATGTTCCTCGTCTTTTCCTGGGGGAATCAGCAACCCAGGCAGACAGCTTCCTTCTGCCAGGCAAGCCCCAAACCCCTTCGTGAAGTGACAAGAAATATCCACCCCAGTGTGCATCTTCCCAAGGAGGCCTCAGGCAGAGTGCTGGCTTTCTTCATCGTTCTCAGGCAACTCAACCTGCCATAAAGTACAATTCAGAGCATCACGCTACAGGGAAAAACAAGCAAACAGAAAAGAAAATAGTCCATTCTGCATACTGATTTTGTCTGATGTGGCATTTGCACACGGGGGCGGCCACAGTGCTTCCGTGCTGCTGCCGGATTCGTCCTTCCCAAACACCGCTCCGGGGATGGGGCCTGCGCTCGCTCTCCCTCCTCAGAAAGGCCGCCGAGAAGGAAAGGTTGGCTGCAGTTGGCCTCCAACCTATATTTTCACCTTTTGTTCCTATTATTTCAAATTCCAACCAACAATCTCCTGTCTTTATGCTACACTTTTCTATGTCTTTCTATAGACAGGGTTTTCTTCACTTGGATGGCCAAAGCCGGGCTACATTTGAAATTCCAGCAGCTCACGTGCCCTGCTGGACAAACCAACTCTGACCACGCCTGTTGCCAGAATATCACCTCCTCCGCTAACAGTGGTTTTCTTATGGCACCTGTATTTTTTCTCGTCTGGCTCACGCTTGTACACTCTGCAAACGCAGCCCAGTGCCAGCACATAATAGACATTCGATAAATATTTGTTGAACAAATATCGATTTTTTTACTTACGTGGAGGACTCTGCATTGATGGTCTTTTTGGAAACCAAATACTATAAAATTTACATAAACTCATCATTGTCAAGGGTCAACAGTAATTCCAGTTTTCAAGGGGGGCTCTGGAGTCTCCTCAAAGCTGTCAGGGTCCAGTGCTGTACTAGGGTAACCTCAAGACTTTCCTGTTACAGGCAGATGACGCTGAATGATATTAATGTGAACAATTTCCTGAGTGCCTACTGTGTGCTGATTCACAGCACATCCACACCCCTAGTCCTCCTGGTGACACGCCGATGGTGTTCATCTCATTTTTTAGAGCAGACAAGTGAATAATGCTATAAGATCAACACCCTTGCTCACAGTCTCATCGCGAGTGTGTGCCAGAGCCAGGATTTGCACTCTGGTCCGTTCGGCTCCGAATCTAGCTTTTTGTCCCCAGTGGCCCCAATTAAACGGCACAGCAGGTTCTAGGGAAGGTTCTGCTATTTCTCTGTCATTTTTCTGAGGTTTGCTTCCCACTCCCACAGCTTCACAAAAGGCCAATTACGCCTGCAGGTGATCTGCTTCTTCTAATAGGATTTCTGAGGGCTGGGGCACCATTTCAGCGTATATGCACGGTCTGCTACCCACTGCAGGCAACCAGGAGGCCCTGGCAGCTGGGCAGCGAGTCATCCCAGCCTCTGGTTTCTGCTGCCATCAACCCAAACTGCCTGTTTCAACCTTTTCTGGGATGCATCACTCACCTGCCCTGAATCCCACTTTCACCTTCCCTTCAGTCCACCACAGAGGCCTGTAAGTCACACTTGTGGCAGTTTGATGCAGCGTCGGGGAGGGCAGAAACCATCATGTCAGACTTTGTCATTGGGATGTGGGGAAATTCCACTGAGACTCGTCTAATGAAGATAACCTTTGAACTGCCTATGAGGAAATGGTTTTCTGAGCCCTGAGGAGACTCATGATAGAGTCATATGTGGAGAGAAAATGGGAGAGGAACTCTAAATTGAGAGAGCAGAACTATGTGCAAGCACCAAAACATCCACTGAAATAGAAATTTATTTCATCAATTCTAAGATGTACTTTTTAAAAAACATTTTGACATCCCTGTAATTGGAGTGTGGCTCACCATTCATTGATAGTGATATAGCCATTGTTGGCCAAATGGCAGTCGTCACAGCCGTCATTGCCTTTAAGTGTGTAATCATCCGACGCACCAGCATCGGAATTTTGCAGAATGGGTGGGAACAGTAGACTAGCTTTACATCATTGCAAAGCCAATGTCAAAGCCCAAGCTTTTAGTTCTTTGGTAGTTTCCTTCAGGAAATGCTTCCTCACTAGGACTCTCAGTGGCACAGAGGACAATACTATGGAGAAGAACTTGGCCTTCCATGACCGAGTCAAAAGGGAAACTACTTAGAAGAGTCAGAGTTAGACCTTGAGAAAATTTTAGAAAAATCTGAACCGACTTATTTTGTTTGTATTTTTTTAATGTATGCCCAAGAATGATATATGATTTTTTAAATGACTAAGCATATTAGAGCTCTTTTAGTAAATAAAAATTCTACATGATCAAATAGCATGTGTCATAGTCAAACTGGTATTTTTCTCTGATGCAGTTTATAAAAATGTTTGAGTACATGTGGGAAATAACTAGTACTCTGGTTTACCACTTACTAGCACTGGAACTCTGGGCATGTTTCTGGGTCTCACCGACATTAAAGTTCATAAAATGTGGCTAATAATTGGTATTCTGCAAGCATTTAATGACTTATTAAATCATTGCTTTCATTTGCTAGGACTTTGTAAACAGTTTTACTTTTTTAAATTTTTATAAAGAGTCAAACCATATATTTCTTAAAAAAAAAATAGCTTTCTTTGCTGGTTTCAATATAGTGGCATGTGTTTTACAAATGAATTTTGCTGTCACTTGAAAGAGTGAAAGAAAACGCCTGTCCAGAGGGTTGGGTGGAGCCGGAAGTCTTGCTGGAGACCGCAGGTTTCCTTCAAGTGCTAGTGGAAATACAGCACCTGCCAAGGCCCCGACTTGCTCCCTAGAAGTGGGCGTGGTTTGGCACAACTGTGGGACTTCGTGACTGGGCTTTTGCTTTGGTACCCATGGAAGGGCTGGTTCAATCATTTTAATTAACAGTAGCAAAAATTTTGGTGGGCTTATGGCTGCCCAGCCAAAGACTACAGGTAGCAGCTTGGTGTGGCCATGTGACTAAGCTCTGGCTAATGGTACGTGAGATGTGAGGTGTGCAACTTCGGTTCGTGTCCCTGAAATGAAGGTGCCTCCTCTTTTCCTGTGATTGGTTGAAATGGGGATGACCTGGGGAAAGCTGGGACATTATCCTGGGTCAGAGATGGAAGCTCTGTGTTAACAGTGGCAGGACAACAAGATAGAACACAAGCCCTGATGATTTGGGGTGGTTTTTGCTACATATCACCTTAGACCACTGATCCAGACTAATGTGCAAGAGAAGTACATTTTTATCTCATTAAAGCCACTATTATTTTGGGTCTCTCTGTTACGGCAGTCAAAACAAAAAATGATGTTAGCTGCTCTACTTCCACTGCTCTGTCCCACTCATCCTCTCCGTCCTGTGCCTCACTCTACTCATGCACACTCGTCTCAAACAGGGCTTCTCAGGGCTCTTAATCCGAGAACCTGCTAAGTTCTTGAAATCTGGCTGTCTTGCAGTTACCAGACCTCCTCTCTGGTGATTAGGGTCCGCCCTAAAGCTGGGCCCCAGTATTTCTGGAAATTGTCTCTCAAAATCTGGTTCATATGCATTCTGACCCCTTGGATTCTGTTACGTTGCCTGCCTCTGTTTAAGATCTTCAACTTCCTTAAGTAGGACTCGATGCCGACTATAACCTCAGGCTGTTTTTTCCTTGCTTTGCCTGTGTGACCCGTTTGCTCATCACTTACCACCATGAAGTCCACAGACAACAGTTTCTATAGCTCCCAAATGAGACCTGGTCCCTGGTTCAAATCTCTTCCTGCTTTGCTCTGAGCTCTTCAGCTAAACACGACTAGAAGGAGCTCGCTAAAGCATACCAATATTCATAACGTTGAGTGCTATTGTGTAAGTGAAACTTTTCAATACATCATCTTCATAGCGACTCTAAAAAGGGTTATCCTTACCATACAGATGAGAACACTGATGTCCTCATGTTCTGAGATGAGAACACTGATGTTCTCGTGTTCTTGCCCAAAATGCCTCATCTAATAAGTAATGAATCTTCATTTAAAAAATCTATAATTCTCCCTCTATCCGTATTATCACCCGAGTCTAGTGATAAGACAAGGATCCCAAGATGAGGGCTCATTCAAAAAGAAGAAAGAGTGATCTGTTAGTGATTAAGTCCAACACAGGCACACAGACTTTAAGGAGATAACGGGACTACCTAGTACCCTGCTCTAGAAGTCGTATTAATGCCAAGATGCTAAGATTAACATTTCAAAGCTGCTCAGAAAAAAAGGATGTTTTACTTCTAACTTTTACCTTTTTGGATTTTTTAAAAGGACTTTATTCATTTATTTTTAGAGAGAGGGGAAGGGAGGAAGAAAGAGGGAGAGAAACATTAATGTGTGGTTGCCTCTCACGTGGCCTGCACTGGGGACCTGGCCCACAACCCAGGCATGTGCCCTGACTGGAAATCAAACAGGTGACCCTTTGGTTTGCAGCCTGCACTCAATCCACAGAGCTACACCAGCCAGGTCCCTTTTTGGATTTTTTAAAAATAATTTTTCTCACCTTTCCTCCCCTAGGATTCTTTTACTTCTCTGACCTTGACAGATGTTTCTCCCAAAGCTCTCTGAATTATTATGGAGTAATATGGCTTATTTTAATTTCCCTGGGTGTCTTTATTGAATTCTTTCACAGTCTGTTATGGAAAATATCTGATTACTAATTCATAGAACAGATGATTATACGATTCTCTGCTAAGTGGCTGCCACCATGGGGTTCAGGCTGGGGAGCCTCTGGAGTCATATTCTGACCCGCTGCCCACAGGCTCGGAATAAAGCAGACCACCTAGACTCCAGACTCACGCAGTTTTCTCTGTTCTATCACCCCCTGAACACTTCCTAAAATAAAATACGGTCCCCAGGCCCCTAGCAAAACTCTTCAGAGGTTTGAAAGCAAGGTATTTTAATACAGAAGTTAAGATCTTCAGTTTTGGAATCAGATTGGGTTTAAATCTCATGGCTTCTGTCTAAATGACCTTGTTCTCTCTGTCCTCTGTTTTCTAGTCTGTAAAGTGGGGATAATCATAATGACCTCACAGAGCACTTGTGAGGAATACACGAATTAATATAAGTAAAGTGCTTAGAACAGTGCCTGGCTCATATTAAGTGCCTCCTTAAAAAGTTAAGTACTTATTTCTCTTATAATTAACAGTCAGTGAGAGTCCTGTGAAACCTGGCGCAAAATACCATAGCATGTGAAAGGTTCCATGCACCTCATAGGCATTTTCTGGTCCATGTATGTAAACACTCATGTACATAAAATCATATGAAACCATAGTACTTAGTAGTATGGTTCTTCTAACTCAGCTTGGATGATGAATAGACCACACCCCATGGAAATGTCTTGAGGGACCAGATGATTCTCTCAAGGAAGAGAATCCTCACTAGAGGATCTGGTAGTAACAGGCAGAAAAAGCTCCTGGATGAATTACAGATGAGTTACCAGTGAACAGATTCAATGCGGGTTAATGTCCCCCTCAGCGTGACTGAACTCCAGACAGTTTTCTTCCTCACAATGGGCTCCTGAGCGCTCTTGTTTTAGAGCATTTGCTTTAGAAAACTTACCGTTGTAAGTTCTTTCTCTGCCTTTTTGACATTTAAATCTCTTAGTCTCTTGCTGGTTTTTATAACCCAACAAAGTCTTTCCCAAGAAACTGGAAGCCATCCCTTGGAAATTTAGTCATCAAAGAAGATATTGCCCTAATCTCCCAAGGCTCTGTGGGAGGGTAGGAGACTAATTTCAATAAGCACAATTAGTAAACACAGATGGTCTAATTACACTGACCAATCTTCCCCCATAACTGTCCTTCGGTACTTTTCCAGGAGCTCATGCCAGCACTGAAAACCCTCCCACCTTTGTTTCAGGGAAGTTGAGTTCAATCTCTCTCTGTGCAATAGTCCCAAATCAGTCTTTCTCGACTGTTTCGCTGCATCCAATGTAATTTTTCTTTGAATCAGTAGGTAGAATACAATTGTGAAACAAATGTGTCTAGGCATAAGGTATGGCGATGATATAAAAGTGGAAATAAAAAATAAAAGAAGCCCCTTTTCCTCCCTCCCCCGGCTGCCTGCCAACAAAGAAACAGACCAAGAAACAAAACCAACAAACAAGGTTTTGCTTGAGAGCAAAGGAGTAGGAAAGAAGTGAACTGTAGGGAGCACTGAGTGGGCTCAAATTCAAGCAGAAGATCAATTATAGTCATTACAAAGAAGTTACAATATGTGTTCACTTCTTAGAAGTTGGTTGGGCTTTGAGAAGACTGGAGAAAGTCTCAAAGTTACAGACCTTTGTGAGAAAATGCACGAAAAGGTTTCTCTCACAATGACAGGCAACTCAACTCTCCAGGGAATGCCTCGTTTTCTAAAGCTGCACGTGAAGACCAGCTGTTTAAAGGCCTAGGAGAGTGTGATCTTCCACCTGCTTAGAAAGCCTCTCTTGGAGATGCCAGGCTTTGAGAACAGCTGTCAACTAGGAAGACAATCCTGGCTGATGTCTGAGTCTGCAGAGCTGAGGTCATTCACATGCCCTGCGAGGATAAATTAGGCATCTCTGAGTCTTGATGAAACAGAATGGTAGTGGGTAGTGCTCAGACATTTTTCAAAGTATTAGATTACCAGCATGAATTTACTGGGTAGGAAAACGTGAACTCTGAAACTGGATATTAAGATATATTGTAAAATGCAAATAATTAAAACAGTGTGGTGCCAACTGCAAAAAGATATAGATACCAAAGTGAAACATAAGAGAAAATAAATAAAACAACATATCATTGGACGTTGATGTATATACTAAATGTATATCTCAGCTCAGTGAGGACCACGTGGACTGTTAATTAATTAAATGATGTAAGGGTGATTGAGCAGTCATCTGTAAAGGAAAGATCTTCCCAAATGGAACAGAGGCTCTGTATTTTTCTCTGAGAGACTTCAGTGATACATTTAGCACTAATTGTGGGTATGAAAACATTCAACTCCAGAAATCAAAATCTGGAGTACTCTCTGGAGTTTAGGAAATCTTTTTTTTTTTTTTTAATTTTCTTTTTAAGATTTTATTTATTTTCAGAGAGAGGAGAAAGGAGGGAGAAAGAGCAATGTATGGTTGCCTCTCACATGGCCCTCACTGGGGACCTGGCCTGCAACCCAGGCATGTGCCCCGACTGGGAATCGAACCAGGACCCTCTGGTTCCCAGCCCGCACTCAATCCACTGAGCTACACCAGCCGGGCGAGTTTAGGAAATCTTAAAATTGTTAATTCTTCATTGATGCTTACATTTTCTTTGCATACCAGCATTTTAACTCCCTCAAGATGAATGTATTTTGGCACACACATATCTGTACACACATATATATGTGGAAGGAATTGAAAATAAAATATTTTTTGAAGTGCGTTTGCCTTTTTCCTGCAAGAGGTCTCATAGTTTCCATGAGGTTCTCAAAGCAATCCGTGGCTGAGAAAGGGTTAAATATCAGTAAGGAATGGCCATTATCTCTCACAGACATTGCTTTCCCTTTTCATACAGCTACTGAAGTCTAGGTTGTGATTTTCCTTGGGTCCGGATGACCAAGACAGCAGCATAGTTGACCTTCAGCCTCCCTAAGCTCCACACTATGTACTCAACCAGCCCATTGTTGCCATAATCATTTTTAAAATAACTTACAGCCTACTTTGTCAAGGTTTTTGAGGTGAGTTTGATTGTAGGATGAACAACAATTATACTGTAATCATACATATTCCTTTTTTTATTGGTACGTTAAATTGCCTAATTTATTATATTCATAGTGTAAACAAATTTTTCTTTAATATATAAAACTGAATTAGAAAATCTACTTTACTGGTCACTTCTTCAAGAAGAAAAGTTTAATTAAAAAAATCCTTTTAGAAAACTTCCAGAGGGTGAATGGTCGTCCTGAGCATGTACCTATACACTGCATTTAATTGCCTGGAGAGAAAAATGAACACAATGACCTCTAATTTAAAAGTAAAGAGCTTTCTGGGAAGACAACATCATAATAACTGTCAGACCTTTATAGGTTACAAGTGCTTTCATATAAATTATTTCATTTAATTATAGCAAGAAGAAACTTATTACTATTTTCATTTCAAAGAATAAGGAAATGAAAGGTCAGAATGATGAAGTAACTCATCCAAGTCTACACAACAAATAAGAGGTGGAACTTGGACTCTAATTTACATTTTCCAATAATTCTACAATCTCACTGTCATGCGATTTTTGTAATTTTATTAAGTACTTCTGAAATCCTGGTACTCAAATCACAGGTTAAATAAAGAGGCCTTTTTTTTTTGAAAGAATAAGAAAAAAAACAGTGACACTTTAGAACCATTGTCGTTTACATTATGGAGAAAGCTGAGGTCACAGGGAGGAAGGTCGTTATACAGGTGCCACCTCATCACTGCGCACCTGGCTCTGTGTACGTCATGGGTAGAACAGTCCCCTTCCCCCTGCATTCTAATGGAAGCACTGTTCCTAGTCTAGTTGTATATCTTTTACAAAAGAACCCCTGAGGAAAATTCCTTCTAGAGTTTCAAGGTTGGAAGAGTTCCTTTCTCGACCTGACAATAATACTTTCCCTACAATGACAATTCTGTAGCCACTTTTGATTTTTTGTTGCCAAGAAGCTCGGAGTCAAGTTGTATGCTTAGTAGCAGTCATTTTCTTAGTTTAGGTTTGCTGGAGTCTTTTCCTTTTTGTCCCTTTTAATTGTTTTTTCTTTTAAACTACTTGGTTCATATTGAGCAGGAGAGAAAGAAGTTAGGGAGAGCTCCTGACAGGTGGAGTAAAGCAGTAGGAACAAACATCGCGGGCAGGTAAGCCCTGAGACCAGAGCCCCTCATCAGAGCCCCCACACCATCACAGGGAAACAGTTTATGGCAGGAAATCATTGCGGTGGTCACAGAAGTCAACAATGAGAACTGGCTAAAACCAGATCAACCCAGGATGGAGTAAAAATTGACTGGAAAGTGACCCCAAAGCTCATTATGCCATCATTACAATGAGAATTGACACCACAAATGGAAGGGGGACCAAGCAGGACAAATGCCATGAAACTTCCAGAATGAACCATATTAGGAACAAGACCCCCTCCCAACCAGATGGCAAAGACAGAATTTGGTGGCAAAAAGCTCGGGAACAACCCACCCCAGGAAACATAAAATTCC
>PVJI01026544.1:0-18887 GCA_004026765.1 Micronycteris hirsuta | reverse complement strand
CGAACTTGCTTGAACAAATGAGGAGAGATCTGCAGGGAACCAATAGAGATAAGGAAACTGGGACTCAAATCAACGGAGTGGACCAGCAGAAAGAAAAAAACATCCAACCAGAAAAGAAGGAAGCAACAAGAATTCAAAAAATGGAGGAGGGGCTCAGAAACCTCCAAGACATCTGTAAACGTCCAAACATACGGATCATAGGGCTGCCAGAAGGAGAAGAAGAAATCCAAGGAATTGAAAACTTATTTGAACACATAATGATGGAGAATTTCCCGAAGCTGGCGAAGGAAATAGACTTTCGGGAAGTCCAGGAAGCTCAGAGAGTCCCAAAGAAGTTGGATCCAAAGAGGATCACACCAAGACACATCATAATTACATTATCCAAGGTCAAAAATAAGGAAAGGATCCTGGGAGCAGCAAGAGGAAAGGAGACAGTTACCTACAAAGGAATCCCCATAAGACTGTCAGCTGATTTCTCAAAGGAGACCTTGCAGGCAAGAAGGGGCTGGAGAGAAGTATTCCAAGTCATGAAAGGCAAGGACCTACATCCAAGAATACTCTATTCAGCAAAGATTTCATTTAGAATGGAAGGGCAGAGAATGTGCTTTGCAGATAAGGTCAAGTTCAAGAAGTTCATCACCACCCAGCCTTTATTGTATGAAATGTTGAAGGGAGTTATATGAAGTATGGAGGAATATCACCAGGGGAGTGGTAGGGGGAGAGGGTGGGAATGGGGCACAGAACAAGTAGCATAAATGGGAGGCAGACAACAGACAGGGGGAGGTTAGAATAGTATAGGAAGTGCAGGAGCAGAAAGACTTATGTGTATGACCTATGGGCAAAACTAAAGGGAGGGGAAAGGGGGGTAAGGGGGTGGGAGGAAAGAAGGGGGGGAAGTGGGGCAACTGTAACAGCATAATCAATAAAATATAGTAAAAAAAAAAAATGTCACAGCCCAGTGATTAAATTCCAGGGAAAAGTAGTCATCTTTTAGCTTAAAAAAATTGCCTCTTTTTATTACAAATCTAGGCTGCCCATGCCTATTTTACACTTTATACATTTTGACTTCTAAATTTCTAATACTATATTTAACAATCATTTATGACAGGCACATGTGTACACGGAATGAGACGGTGTCCCTCCGCTGGAGATGCAGAGAGACTGTTCAGACTGAAGGCGGCCGCCTAATGCACCTAGATCCACTGCAACAGTAACATTTTTATAGAGATGAAGTTTCGATTTGAAATTAAAGTGACTAATAAATTCTCAATAAATCTGGGAAATGGTAAGGAATTTGGAGATGAGATCTGTAAATGAACTGAAAGACATGATTCCCACACACTCAGCCTTCTCTAGAGAGAAGTAGAAATTAAAACACTCACCTAGTACAATGTGAGAGCCAGAACTTAGCTTCTTGTTCCACTGTTCTAATACACTTTTTAAATCAAACACCATTTCCTTATGCATTTTCAAGCAAAATACTGAACAGCTTTCTACCGCCTAGAGATGAAACCAAGAGGCCAGTTCACAGTCAAGAACGTAAGCCTGAAATGAACTGTTCTATCAGTAATCATCGAGATAAACACTTAAAACTAGCTGCAAGGGTATTATCTCACTGGTCAAATAATTCTTATGACTGTTAATTTACATAAATATATTTCCAAAATTCCATGGTTTATATCTAAAAACTTGCTCAAGTGAAACAAACATCATTTTGCTAAAACTATTTTCCTTCCTTTCCAAATAATGTACACATGCACACTGTATGTACGCATGCACATGGTGTGTACACGCACATACAGATGCTTGCATATATAGTGGACCCTTGAACACAAGAGTCAGGGTGCTGGCCCCCCATGCAGTCAAAAGTCCACCTATAACTTTTGATCCCCCAAAACGTAATGACTAGTAGCCTACTGTTGACCAGAAGCCTCACTGGTAACAGACAGTCAATTAACACACATTCTGTCTGTTATACGTGTTGTACACTATATGCTAACAGCAAAGCCAGAGGGAAACCGCGTTCACGGTGCTGAATGTAGTCACCGGGAAGACCCACGTGCAAGGGCCCTACACAGTTCGCCCCTGTGCTGGTCGAGGCTGGCTGTGTGTGTATATACCCACCTACAGTGCTACTGCCTTTTACGGGCACCTGCTAGTTCACCAATGCTGAAATGTGGAGGTGCTACTGATTTTGTTACTGTATTTTGTATTTGGCCTCATTTCTACATTTTAGTGTTAATTTATACACAATTAGATTAAATAAATCTCTAGCCAACTTATTTGGTTTTTCTGGCTACATGATGATGTATTTACTGTTAACCTTCTGTATTTTCTTAAATAAAGGGTATAGAAGATGTTGGCATTTCTTCATGAACAGGACCCTTTCACTGCTCTGCCAAAACAAAACATGAAGCCCAGCTCCGCCCTGGGGAGAGTGCATCTGCGCAGGTGGAAAGGCTGCTCCGCCTCCGTGGCTCCTCCCCTCAGTGTCAGGCCTGCTCGTCTCCTTCACAGCTACCACCGCTTTGCGGGCGGAACCCACTGAGACTGATGCTGAACTTGTAAAATTTTATTCCCCTGTCAAACATTTAACTACCTCAGCAAATTCAATCATAGTTTAAAGAGTAAGAACATTTTATGCATGGAGGGCTCACCTTACACACTGTTTCAGTTTCAGCTACAGAACAGGTAAAGATCAAGGTCTTCTGTGCCTGACTGGGGGTGAAATCGAGACTTCGGAGGAAAGTAGAGGTTTTTTCACTTTCTAGGCAAAGATGTACAACCTAGTAATGAAATACAGAAACAATGTGATTTTTAAAATATTCGAGATGCTCCAGTTTTATTTTTCATAGATATGATTTTAATAGAAATGAATGTATAGTAAAGCGGATTTCATCCCACAAAATCCGTGGGGGACCGTACCTGAACGCGTGAATCAATCTCACCCAGAGACACGCTTGGAGGAGGAGTTCCAGTGCCACGGGCCTTTTCAGAGATTGAGGGAAAGATTTTGCGGGATGAAATCCGCATCAGTATAGGAAATCAATATAAATTTAAATTCACAATTACAGATTTGTGTACAAAATTAAAGCTATAATCCTTTAATACTAATATTAATCCATGAAACGAAAGTTACCTGCTGGTGCTGAGGAGCCCCCGCCACACCCCAGGCCACACTACCTGCTGGACCCCGCCGGAGAGTGCGGCCTCCTTCATGGTGGTGACTACGACGTAAGGCTCGGTCATGAACTCCCGGACGACTTGCTCCAGGTGCCTGCTCCAGTGAACTCCAGCGGCGACAATCTGGTGTGGTGCGGATTCCCTTTCTTCAACTTCAATATTTTTTTTAAAGTTATCTAGTATAGCAAACACCTAAAAAATTAGCACAATTTCATTTTTATTTCAAAAGAATAATAACTCATTTTACAGAATATAACATACTCTGTTTTCAGAGTGGGGAAGGCCTTTACAACATAAAGTAAAGGTAAAAACAAAAAAGGGGAAAATGTTAGGCGTACACAAAACTAAAACAACATCTGGGTAAATATGCGTAACGTATATAACAAGAAATTAACATCCTTACACAAAAACTTTAACAAACTAATTAGAAAAAGACAATCCCATCAAAAGAAAATATGCAAAGTAGTAAACAAGCAGCTCATGGAAGAACGGAAACAAATGGCCACTATGTAATCAAGGAAATGCAGATTAAACCAACAGATGCCACATTTAATCATTAGACCAGAAAAGAAAGCTGGAATGAGGCGCCCCCTGCTGGATGCAGGGAGTGCAGCGTGGCAGCACACTGCCCTGCGGGGTGTAAACTGGCCCATGCTTTCAGAGAGGCCACTGTACAATGCGGTGCTCCGGTATCAGTTTTGCAGTAAGAACTGAGATTGTAGGAGTTTTCAGACACCCCGCACAGGCTCCCGGAGTCGGTAAGTAACAAAGCTTGGACTTAAACCTGCTCCCAAACGCATGCTCCCGTCATCATGTTTCCAACAAATGCCTGTGAAAACTCAGTCTCTGATCCCTGATCCCCCGCCCAGGACTTTACGCTACGGGGTATGTGCTAGTGCTAGAGATGCAATCTCTCTCTCTCTTTCTCTCTCTCTCTCTCTCTCTCTCTCACACACACACACACACACACACGATGCTAAATGTCTAAAAACAAGATGACCATAAAATAAGTTGTTCTGTCCATAGGGTTCAATGCCATATGGCCAGTGACAATCACGCCGCAGACGAGTAACAATACAATGCTATTGACTGAGGAACTCAAGTGATAAATTCACACATAAAGGTACTGACTTGTTTAATTCCTCTCTCAACAGATAGAGGAATTACAAAAAAAACATACTCCAATAGAGTAAAACAGTGATTCCCTCTGAGTGTGCGATTATGGATGTTGGGGTTTTTCAAGTGCTCTCCTCTATTTCTCAGAATTTCTAACATAAAACTTGCTTTTATAATTGGAAATATATTAATTAAATAATTTAGAAAACCTCCATAGGAAAGAATTTTTGCTTTTCAAAGTAAACTTTAACACTGGGAAGAATAAACATTCTCTTCTTAATTATAGAAATTAAAGGAAAATTTTTTAGATTAACAAGTTTCTACCCCAAATAGATATTTTTCTTGAATCCTAAAAACAGTGAAGACTTTAATTATACGTCTGTCTCTGAGTAGTAATGATGCCTAAATGGATGCCATACTTACTTGCTCATTAGCTTCAGAGAGTAACACTTCCACCTCGTCCAAAATGAGGTGGCAGAGTCTGAGAAACAACAAGCTCTGGTATTTGAAAAGCCTCAAGAGGCTATGCGGTGTTGTGACGATCACATCGCCTGTATTTTAAAAGAAAAAACATGACCATTTTAGACTTCCCACAGGTTTTTCTAGCATTTCCTTTCCTAAGACTTCAGATACCCCATAGAAATGCCCTCTAAGAAAACAGAAACTGCCCTGGCCGGGGTGGCTCAGCTGGTTGGAGTGTCATCCCATAACCGAAGACTGTGGTTTGATTCTCAGTCAGGGCACAAACCGTCAGGAGTTCAGTCCCTAGACAGGGTGCTCACGAGAGGCAGCCGATTGATGTTTCTCTCTCCCCCCACCCCACCCTTCCCCTCTCATGTCCTTGGGTGAGGAAAAACAAAACTGTATTTCTTACTCAGGTGGGCAGAAGTGTATCTGCCCAGCTAACAACCCCTCTCATTATCTGATTAAATACCTGGGCTCCCACCAAGTTTTGTATTCCTGAAAGACAGGGAGGGTTTTAGTCAACATCTAAGAAACAGCAGGTGTTCAGTAGATAGTCGATAAATGAATGAAATCACGTAGTGTGCTCTTTTTCTCACAGAGGTAAGCCAAAATCAAACCTTCATCACCTACACCCACCGGTAATTAATGGGGGCGGTCTGAACTAGTGACTGTCAGCTGCGGCCACAGTCCTGTGCCACCTGCTGCTCCAGGCTGCCTGGGCAGGCTTCTGCTGTGTTCTGTAGGGAACACCAAACAGCTTGGAAGGATGCTTACACCCCCTTGGAAGCTTCGTATTTTTGGCTTCGTCTTTGTGGAGTCCAATGGTTAACACCACAGGATGAAGAGGCCTGGAGGACACACTATAGTCTCCCAATAATTCAAAAATAAACTGGGCCTTTCTCCACCCAGGACACACGATGACTGCCAGAGGCTGCAAAGACAAACAAATTCACATAATTTTGGACAAAAGTTAGGAATCGAACACAGCACCTGTGAAGCACGCAGAACATCTCCTTGTACAGAGTAAGCACTAAATAAATTTTTATCATCATCATTACGATCACGAATAGGTCAGAAAATATATAATTGTATTAAAATGGGTTTAGACACATTGACTTAGATTTTCCTAGGGCTTGAACTAAGCACTTCACAAGTATCAATTCAGTTAATCCTTAATGCCCTCCTACAGGATTGGACCTCTCACTATCTCATTTCCCAGAGGCAGCATCCGAGGCGCAGAGAGCCGAAGTCAGTTGCACGAGGCTGCACAGCTAATACGTGGTGGCAACAGGGTCTGCAGCCAGGTGATCTGGTTCTGTGTGGGAATTCTTTTCACACGCATGAAGGAAGTGTAGCCCTGGGATTCCACGCATGTCTAAGCAAAGTCTCCAGCGTGAAAAAATCTCCCAAGTCGGCATGCGCAAATTCATGTCCAAGGAGAAAAGAATTCTTTAAAGGGGAATTTGGCCAAAATATTTCTTAAAGATTTACTGCCTTGCTGAGTCTCTCCCCCCTGGATCTAGGGGCTTATGCTAATGAAAGCCCAGGCTTTTTCCTGCCACCATGTTTATGGTTCTGGAGTAAGCAGCCCTAGCTAGCTAGCCCTCAATTTACATATCTACCCTCTTAATGTATGGCCCCGGTCCTGTCTACCACCGGACCGAAATATACAATCTATGCATAAGTTAATGAAGACCAATCTGATGCCCTGTGCCCCGAATCTTCAATAAAAACCCCTGGACCGGAGGCTCGGGGCTCTCTCCCAGATGATGAGGGGGAAGTCACGTGGTCCCGGATCCCTTTTCCTGCGTATCTTTGAGTGAGAATTATTTATAAACACATTCGGTCATGGTCACCACGGATTCTGCATAGCTACGAATCCGCAACAGTTCTGGGGCTCCTGCTCCTAAGCACTGGGGTGAACGAACTGCTTTCTGAGAGGGACCTTAAAAAGGTTAACATCTCTTCCGTAGGAGACTGTGTTTTCTGCCCTGCACTACCCACAGGTACCTCCTGAAGGTGCACAGCCTGCTGAACACCTCCCTGGACACCTGCCCTCAATTAACTGAAGACAAGAATGAGTCTCTGCTTTCCAGGTGAACGCCAGCTTCCAGGTGTCAGGACTTGAAGCAGGCTGACCATGGAGATGCAGAGAAAGCAGAGTGGACACAAGAGACAAGACCTGGACATCCCTTCCTGGCCCAGCCAGGGTTCTATCTCCACACAAGCTGTGTCTGATCAACACGGGCCAACCGCTAACTAACTGAGGGACATAAATGTATCCATTTTGTTTTATTGAATCAATACACAATAATTTAGCCAATGCAGATTTCCAAAGGAAAATCATTAAACTACCTAGCATAATTTGAAAAATAAACTAGTATATTTTCTAAAATGCAATTCTAAGTATCTTTTTGCACTGCTAATTTTCACCTTATCCTCTGTGTCCCTTGGGCCAGGATCCAAGCAAAGGCCTTATGCATGCCGGTTCCCCTAAGGGACCAACCCAGTGAAGCAGGGGTCAGCACCCACTATCACCTGGTCCTTACACCCCAGTTCTCTCCTCTCCATCATCCTTCTCAGCTACTTTTCGACTCCTCCACACAGGAAAACCAAAGCAGGCTTAAAAAGCAGTGGGGGCAGTGGGGTGCCATGAAGTTATTTAAAAGAACACGAGACGAGATGACAGAAACCCCACAACCTTGTCTCACCTCCTATCACACTGGTCAGATGTTAAGAGTTTATCCCAGCGGCTTTTCGTGAATTTAATGTTCTCATTTATAAAATAGTGAAAAGAATACCTGGCCTGACCATCTCACAGGGTTGCCATGACAATTACATCAAATTAGTGAGGTGCTTTTTATAAAGTAAATATTTGTCTCTACAAGCCAGGGCTCTTCTGACCCAGCAGGAGGCACACAAGTGGGGGCCAAGGGTGAGTGTCCGTGTGAGGGAAGCAGTGACCGTGACACGAGAGAAGCCCCTTGCAGGACAGTGGCTGTCCTGCCAGCACGAACTCCAAATGAGTGACGCAACCTAAGGTTCACTAGAGGCAAGGCGTGCGACTCACAATAAACATTCAATCCAGTGTGTGTGAAACATGATGGTCTTCAACTTACTCCGTTTCTACTTGGTAATGACTTGTAGCAGCCCCTTGTCTGCAAAATCGTAAGCACTGGTTGAAGGTACAACAAAGGGTCATTTCCACACTGAGAAATGACAACCACGTCACAGCCACGTGCTATGGGAGGCCAAGCGTAAGATTCAGTGTGGCTAGGTCCCAGAAACTTATTTCTTTGAAGAGCCTACAAAACATCAACAACAACCAAAAACCACAATAAAGTAAACTAATTTTTTAAAACCTCTCTCACTGCTCATTTACCCAAACAACATGCACACATTGCTCGGTCTGGTGTTTTTCCAGACCTAACTCTGTAAAGCCCCACTGAATCTTTTCAAGCCCCAAATTCCTGCCAAAAGGTCCTGGCTTTCCTAGGCTCCAAATTAAAGGATCCGCTGACCAACCAGGTGCTTGAAGCTCACCAGAGCAAGAACTTGGCTTCTTTTCCTCCTCCTCCTTCTGTAAATCGGCTGGTACATCAGTTTCACTTGTAAATCTTTTTAAAAACATGCCTTTATACTTATTTTCTATGTTACTGTCACTAAAACCTCCCTCCCAAAACTTCAATACTATTTTCAAAAGGTTGACCCCATCAGCACCATTACTTCCATGAAGTCAGCCCCACCCCCGAGGTCCTGAACCCCACTGTGGTCAGGACCGACTCCACACTGCGCCGGGTTTGCAGCAGCGGTCCTGGGGGCGCCCTGCACCATCACTGCCCTCTGTCTGCAGCGTGAGCTGTCCTCTTTCTCGTCTGCTTTCGTGTTGCTAGAGAACACATTTCAGTAGCTTCTTGACAAGGGGTGCAGAGGAAGTAAACGTGAGGACTCTGCATGTCTGACAGTGTCTTCCTGCTATCCTCAGACCTTCTTGATGGTTTAGGTGCAGAGCTCTAGGGAAGAAACAACTTCCTGATCCTGTTTCTTCTCTCCGGGGCCTACCAGGGTCTCTGAGCCCCTGCAGCGCAGACGCTTCACAGCAGCATTACTGTCCTGCTCCTCGCTGCGCTGGGTCCGCGTCGGTAAAACCCCTCAGTTTGCACAGTCGTGTCCATTAAGTCTAGAAATCATTCATGTGCTACTCCTCTTGGACTTTTCTGTCCTCTCTCTTCCCTTTAGAAATCCCATTTCAGACATCAGACCTCAAACAGACACTCAAGTTCTCTTTTCTATTTCCATTTGTCTTTTGTTCTATAATACTTTCTGATAGTTAGCTTTGGTTTGACCTCTCAACTACTGATTTTTTAATTTACATAACATTTTGAATTTCCAAGAATCTACAGTGCCCTGTTACTGTGAAATTCATACAGTAATATATCCTGTCTCGGAGGTCATTTATTTTCTATGTTTTCTTCTACTCCCTACATTGTTTACTTCAGAGTTTGTTTTGATCCTTTTTCCAGGGGTGAGGGCTCTCCTCAAATACCCAAAGACCCCTGACGTTCTGCCCCCGTGGAGGAGGACACTGAGAACTGATAGGAAGATGTGTGAGCAGGGCACAGCTCAGCAGCACGTGAGAGTCACATCACTGCAGGAAGGAAGGGCAGCAAGCACACATTCTTACTGGGAGAATTCCAGACAGCATCATCTAAAGGTCATTTCCGGCCTAGCTGGTATGGTTCAGTGGATTGAGCATCAGCCTGCAAACCAAAAAGCCGCCGGTTCAATTCCCAGTCAGGGCACATGCCAGGGTTGCAGGCCAGGTCCCCAGTTGGGGACTTACTGATATAGCTCTCGCATGCTGATGTTTCTCTTCTTTCCCCTCTAAATAAATAAAATCTTTTTTTTTTTTTTAAATACTGTTTAAAGGTCATTTCTAGGGCCTTTCAGTTTCTCAAAAAAAAAAGCCTCCAATCTCCGTCCTGAGAAACTGGCTGGCTGTGGATGCTCAGGAAACTGTGTTGGGAAGTTCAACAGCCCCACCCACTTCACCCCTCCCTCGGGGATGACGGTCACACTCTGCTGCCTGTTTTCCATTGCCTGCAACTTGTGGAAAGCTCTTGTCCACTAAACCGCTCTCATCCTATCCACCCTTGTGGTTTTATCTTTAAAAGAATACTTTAAAACTTTTTTTGTATCAAGAGGGAAGAAGATAAACATGTATGATCAATTTACTAAGTGAAGCCACAGGTCTATAAAGCAATTCAGAAAATAATGCTAAGAATTCTGCATTGTAACTGCCCTGGCAGCTTGGTGCTCCTTCCAAGCCCCTTTCCACAGGCACATCTGAAAACTTATTTCAGAGAAGCACTTACAGTTACACAATGGTTTCCCCACAAAACAATTATTCACTTGTAAGAAGTTAACCTGGGTTGAAGAATAAATAAAAAATTAGGAACATGCACAAAGGACCCACGGGCATGGACAATGGAGTGCGGATTGACTGTGGGGGTGGGCAGGGCATAGGGGAGTGGGGCAACTGTAATTGAACAGCAGTAAAAAAATAATAATAAAAAGAATAAGTAATAACAAAAGCTTAAGAGAGAATTTCAAAAGCAACGAAATTATACAGATACAACGTTAGGAGAGGCGTTTATTTAAAATCCTTTTACATTTGGGCAGCTCGGTACTTCTTTAGTTCGGTTTCAGGAGCAGTTTTACCTTTTTCAGGCTTGCCGAAAGCGGCGCCGTGTCGATGGAGAGGCAAGGCTCCACCCTGTTCCGGAGTGCGGCCGAGGGCAGCTGTCTGCCCGCCTTCAGCTTCTGCAACTAGAGAACACACACGTGAGCCAGCTCTGCCCTGCGGTGTTAACACAGAAGATTGGCAACTTTATGGAAATGAAAAAAAGACAAGAGTTTGATTTCAATAAAAACCTAGGTATATATGCTTATCAAAACCCACCAAAACTACCAAAATGAAAGGAAGATCTTCTATTACCCCCCACCAAAAACCCATTTCTTTAAAGCACTAATTCACTAGGCTGTTTCTAAAAGGATGTCTCCAACTGAAAGGGTTTCTCTTCTCATCTCAAGTTTAGAGGGAGCAAGAAGAAGGATTTAAAAAGTAAACAGTTTTCTTTTTATTTTTTTTTAGGATTGTAATACCTGCTGCAGATCAGAGATTCCGTCAGTTCTCAGAGGATCAGGATTTAAAAACTGCAATAATCTGTAAAATAGTTAAAAGGATAATTTGAAGGAAAAAAAGAGTGTCTATTTCTTTGATTGAGTTATTGTTTTAATTCCTCCTTGACTGGTCGAGAGAGGGAAGGTGAACTACACAGCCCCAGGCACAGCTGTGAAGTCTGTCTGTTCGGTCTGGCTTTGTTCGCTGTGCTGCGGAGGCCACGGTGGCCACACCAGTCCTGTGCTCCCCCCTCCCCCACCCTGGGCCACAGGCGTTGGACACGGAACTGCCAGTCCCAGGACCACTTGCTCTGATGGCATGATCACCAACCAAGTCACCACAGGTTTCTAAAAAATCCACTGGCTCCTTCCTTCTTCACTGTTTCATCTTCAACACTTCCCAGGCTCCCTGCAACCCACAGTGGACTGATGTAATTTAATCAGTGGGTTCTAAATAAAGGGCATTTAGCCAAACAGGAGACAAAATACAACCTTCCAAATACAAAAACATAAGGTAAAAGAGTTATCTCAGGGTTAACTTACTAAGTAATACTTCATGTAATAAAAGAAAGAAATGAGCTCCACGGACAATGCAAGGTCTTTTGTTCCAAGGAAAATAACCACTGTAGCGTCACATTTTTCAGGCATAGTGCAGAGGATGCCCTGGGAGGAGGATGTCAATCCGGGCGCCACCCAGACCTGCGGGCGCCACAGCGGCCTTCAGAGTTCCTGGCCTTGAAGCACCATGAGGAGCTCCTGCTGGAGGAGGGGCTGCCTCAGGCCCAGTGTGGCCTCTGGGGAGCTGGGCAGCAGGGTGACTGCACGGTCAGCACCCTCTCCCCAGTCATCCCGAGCTACCCAGTGAACAGCGTGACCTACAGCCATTTCTGAACCACCTCAAACTCTCAGTCACGCTGGTAGCTTCAGAGCGGCCACGGTACTTGAAATGTAAGAGGGCCTTCAGGCGGTTATGGTAAGAAATCTTAACCGTAGGTAGGAAAGTATTTTGTAGATTGAACAAATATAAAATGAAGTTATTATTCTATGATTAACAACATGTAGTGAATAATTTTTGAATCTGGCAGGACAAAAAAAAATCCCCAAGTTCCACACTGCAAATAATTAAACAGTTTCTCCAGCAGGTGATAAAACTATTCAACATCAGAAAACCGGAAAGAAAACAAACGCCACCCATATAAAATTAACAGCCCCACTAGATCAACTGTACCTAATTTGTTGCGTAAAATTGGTCACTTCACCAAGAGAATCAGGAAGGGGAGTTAGAAAATATCTATTTAAAGTGGAAGAGAACTTTAAACAGAAAAATCTACCCTATGTAAATGGAAAAGAAAAAACTAACTTCAAAGCCTACAGAAGACCTGTGTGTATATTTTTTAATGGGAATGCAGGTTTAACATTTATAATAAAATCATACATAAATTCTGCTTACAATTTATCACAATTATTTCAATAAAAAATTTAGACCAAGAAAAAACTTCTTACTTTACACAGCCATTCTTCTCACTGTGTTCCTCCTTCTCAGCCAGTCTAAGTGGTTTCTCATTTGACTTCTCACGTAAAGGACTAGAAAGTAAAAAACATTCACTCAAATTTCTAAACTCATTTACCCCAATGCAGAGAAGATCTTTATTCCCTGGGACAAAGCTTCCAAAGCACCGCTGAGGAACAAGCTGATCTCCACGAGTGAGTTTGTCTGGGACTTGAAGCTGAGCCCTTTCAGTGCAGACACCACCTTGACAGTGCCGGTGCCGCCAGGAGGGAGTGAGCCCCCAGCCCCCTCTCCTCCGACTACCACTAGAAACTCTGGGCAAGGACAGAACTTTAGGGGCCAGAAGTCAAGATGTGAAAACAACCAAATCATGGAGATTTCCTAGGTTTTTACCTTCCTCCACAGCTTAGTAGTGAACTGAGGACGGCCCGAGACTTGGGGCTATGTGGGAGATAGAGACAAGAGAAAGTTCAGAGAAACCCTTTATTTCAGGTTAGAGAACTGGGGAGAGAAGCGCCCTGCAGACTGTGGGGAATCCGACCGACTTCCCTCTTTTCTCTCTTTTCTCTCTCCTGGTCCCACGCAGGACCAGCTCTGATCCCAGAGCTGCATGATGCAATGGCACCAGCACTGTGGCCCCCGGAAACCCTGAAAGAAAACCTCCCCTCCCTCTGGAACTGGAAATTGGGGACCATGCAGTCTAAAGACTGTGTGAGGACAAGCTCCATCCTTTTCTCTCTCTTATTTCCATCGCTGTTTTGCTCCACAGCGATCCCAATGTAAACAAATGAACAAGGAAAACTTAATATCCTACAGAGGATTTAAAAAGAAACCAGAGCCTCATATCCTAATATTCAAAATTCCAGAATATAATCCAAAATTACTCAACATACAAAGAACCAGGAAAATCAGATCAATTGTTAAGGGAAAAGATAACAGGTGCCAACCCCAATATGACTCGGAAGTGAGAATTACCAAGCAGCAATTATAATCACGCTTCATAAGAAAAGGAAAGGTGAGCACTCCTGAATGGAACTAGAGAAGTCTTTGTAAATAGGAAGTCCGGCCAAGATGGAGGCGTAGGTAGACACACTGTGCCTCCTCGCACAGCCAAAAGAATGACAACAACAAATTTAAAAACAACCAGAACTTACAGAAAGTCGAACTGTATGGAAGTCCAACAACCAAGGAGTTAAAGAAGAAACATTCATCCAGACCAGGAGGAGGGGTGGAGACAGGCAGCCAGGCGTGGAGGACTCCCAGCAAGGCAGTGAGTGGCTGGAGGACCCGGCGAGGTGGTGCAATGTGGACCAGGAGGTCCCACATTCACGTGCGGATAAACTGGGAGGAACAACTGGGGAGTGAGCCAGACCACACAACCCAGGGTTCCAGCGTGGGGACATAAAGCCTAGAAGCCTCTGACTGAAAACATCTGTGGGGGGTGAGGCGGCAGTGGGAGAAACTCCCAGCCTCACAGAAGAGTTCATTGGAGAGACCCACAGGGCCCTAGAACGTACACAAACCCACCCACCCGGGCATGAGCACCAGAAGGGCCCAATTTGATTGTGGGTAGCTGGGGAAGTGACTGAAAACCAACAAAGAGTGGAGTGAGCAGCACTGTTCCCTCAGACCCCTTCCCCACATACAGCATCACAACGCAGCCAGGTGGGTTACCCCGCCCTGGTGAACACCTAAGGGTCGGCCCTTTACTACGTAACAGACACACCAAGACAAAAAAAAAAATGCCCCAAATGAAAGAACAGATCAAAGCTCCAGAAAAAATACAACTAAGCGACGAAGAGACAGCCAACCTATCAGAGACACAGTTCAAAACACTGGTTATCAAGATGCTCCAGGAGGGGGAGGGGAGGGGAGAGTATGCAGACAACTGTAATTGAACAACAATAAAGTAAAAAAAAAAAAAAAAAAAGAAGATGCTCCAGGAACTCACTGGGTACTTCAACTGCATAAAAAGACCCAGGCAGCAATGAAGGTTGCATTATGTGAAATAAAGAAAAATTTACAGGGAACAACAGTGACAGGAAGGAAACCACGACTCAGATCAATCGTTTGGAGCAGAAGGAACAAAGAAACATTACACCAGAACAGAATGAAGAAACAAGAATTCAAAAAAATAAGCCCGGCTGGTGTAGCTCAGTGGATTGAGCGCGGGCTGGGAACCAGAGGGTCCTGGTTCGATTCCCAGTTGGGGCACATGCCTGGGTTGCGGGCCAGGTCCCCAATGAGGACCATGTGAGAGGCAACCATACATTGCTCTTTCTCCCTCCCTTCTCCTCTCTCTGAAAATAAATAAATAAAATCTTTTAAAAAAAAAATTCAATCTTCTTTAAAAAAAAAAAAAAAAAAAAAAGAATTCAAAAAAATAAGGAGGCCCGGCAGGTGTAGCTCAGTGGATTGACCGTGGGCTGGGAACCAAAAGGTCCCGGTTCGATTTTCAGTCGGTGCACATGCCTGGGTTGTGGGCCAGGTCCCCATGAGGGCCATGTGAGAGGCAACCATACATTGCTCTTTCTCCTTCTCTTCTCCCTTCTCTAAATAAATAAATAAATAAATAAATAAATAAATAAATAAAATCTTAAAAAAAAAAAAAAGGAGAGGCTTAGAAACTTCCCCCACTGATAACAACCGGATCATAGGGGTGCAAGAAGAGGAACAGCAAGAAATTGAAAACCTATTTGAAAAAAATAATGAAAGAGAACTTTCCCAATCTGGCAAAGGAAACAGACTTCCAGGAAGTCCAGGAAGCTCAGAGAGTCCCAAAGAAGTTGGACCCAAAGAGGAACACACCAAGGCACATCAGAATTACATTACCCAAGATGAAAGATAAGGACAGAATCTTAAAAGCAGCAAGAGAAAAGGAGACACCTATAAAGGAGCTCCATTAAACTATCAGCTGATTTCTCAAAAGAAACCTTGCAGGCAAGAAGGGACTGGAAAGAAGTATTCCAAGTCATGAAAGGCAAGGACCTACATCCAAGAATACTCTATCCAGCAAAGCTTTCATTTAGAATGGAAGGGCAGATAAAGTGCTTCTCAGCTAAGGTCAAGTTAAAGGAGTTCATCATCACCAAGTCGTTACTATATGAAATGTTAAAGGGACTTATCTAAGAAAAAGAAGATAAAAAATACGAACAGTAAAATGACAACAAACTCACAGCTATTAATGACTGAACCTAAAAAAACCCCCACCAAAAACAAACTAAGCAAACAACTAGAACAGGAAGAGAACCACAGAAATGGAGATCACATACAGGGTTATCAGTGGGGGAATGGGGGGTGGTGGAAGGTACAGAGAATAGTAGCATAAATGGTAGGTACAAAATAGACAGGGGCAGGTCAAGAATAGTATAGGAAATGTAGAAGCCAAAGAACTTATATGTATGATCCATGAACATGAACTAAAGGAGGGTTTATGTGTGTGTGTGGGGTGTGGAGGGGAATGGGGGGGGAAATGGGACAACTGTAATAGCATAATCAATAAAATATATATATTATTTTTTTATTGTTGTTCAAGTAGTTTTCTGCCTTTTCCCCCCACCCCTCCAGCCCTCCTCGCCTCCCTCCCCCATTTCCACCTCCCCCTTGTTATTGTCCATGTGTCCTTTATTATTCTTCCTGTAAACCCTTTAACCTTTTCCCCCTTTATCCCCTCCCCTTCTCCCTTCTGATCACTGTCAGCCTGTTCTCAATTTCAATGTCTTTGGCTATTCTTTGCTTGCTTGTTCATTTTGTTGACTAGGTTCCTGTTAAAGATGAGATCATATGGTATTTGTCTTTCATCGCCTGGCTTATTTCACTTAGCATAACGCTCTCCAGTTCCATCCATGCTGTTGCAAAAGGTAGGAGCTCCTTTCTTTCCGCTGCGTAGAATTCCACTGTGTAGATGTACCATAGTTTTTTGGTCCATTCATTTACTGATGGGCACTTAGGTTGCTTCCAGCACTTGGCTATTGTAAATTGTGCTGCTATGAACACTGGGATGCATAAATTCTTTTGGGTTGGTGTTCTAGGGTTCTTAGGATATAATCCTAGCAGTGGAACTGCTGGGTCAAAAGGCATTTCCATTTTTAGTTTTCTGAGGAAATTCCATACTGTTTTCCATAGTGGTTGCATAAATCTGCAATTCCACCAACAGTGCACTAGGGTTCCCTTTTCTCCACACCCCCTCCAACATTTGTTGTTTGTTGCTTTGTTTATGATGATCATGCTGACTGGTGTGAAGTGGTATCTCATTGTGGTTTTAATTTGCATCTCTCTGATAGCCAGCGATACTGAGCACCCTTTCATATGTCTTCCTTGGAGAAGTGTTTGTCCAAGGCCTTTGCCCATGTTTTAATTGGGTTGTTGTCTTCTTAGAGTGGAGTCATGTGAGGTCTTTATATATTCTGGAGATCAAACCCTTGTCTGAGGTATCACTGGCAAATACATTTTCCCATATGGTTGGTTCTCTTCTCATTTTAACAAGTTAAGTGCGGCATCAGTCCCAGGGGACTGACAGTGAACTTTCCATTTGGGCGACATTGGTGCGTGGGACCGGCGGTATCAAGGTTAAAAAATAAATGTTGTAATTTTAATGAAGTTTTGCATTGGCTGTACCATTGTATGCCTGTTTATACTCTAACTCAACACCTGTCGAGTGGTCACTGGCCTGCTGCCTGAACGGAAAGCCCAGCAAAATTGGCTTTGCGCTTAACATGTTAATGCTGTTTTCTTTAGCTGTGCAGAAGCTTTTTATTTTGATGAGATCCCATTTGTTTATTCTTTCCTTTATGGCCCTTGCTCTAGGGGACAGACATATCAGTGAAAATATTGCTGCATGGAATATCTGAGATTTTCCTGCCTATGTTCTCCTCTAGGACTTTAATGGTGTCATGGCTTATATTTAAGTCTTTTATCCACCTTGAATTTATTTTTGTGTATGGTGTAAGCTGGTAGTCAAGTCTCATTTTTTTGCAAGTAGCTGTCCAGTTCTCCCAACACCATTTGTTGAAGAGGCTATTTTTATTCCATTTTATGCTTCTGCCCCCTTTGTTGAAGATTAATTGCCCACAGAGACTTGGGTTTATTTCTGGGCTCTCTATTCTGTTCCACTGGTCCACATGTCTGTTCTTATGCTAACAGCAGGCTGTTTTGATTACAGTGGCCTTGTAATACAGTTTGATATCAGGTGTTGTGATCCTTCCTACTTTGCTCTTCTTTCTCAAAATTGCAGCTGATATTCAGGGTCGTTTATGGTTCCATATAAATTTTTGAAGTGTTTGTTCTATATCTGTGAAATATGCCATTGGTATTTTGATAGGGATTGCACTGAATCTATAGATTGCTTTGGGTAGTATGGACATTTTGATGATGTTGATTCTTCTGATCCATGAGCACGGTATATGTTTCCATTTGTTTGTGTCTTCCATGATTTCTCTCTTCAGTGTTGTGTAGTTTTCTGAGTACAGGTCTTTTACCTCCTTGGTGAGGTTTATTCCTAGGTTTTTTTTGTTGTTGTTGTTGCTATATCAAATGAGATTTTTTCCCTGATTTCTGTTTCTGATAGTTCATTGTTGGTGTACAAAAATGCCTTTGATTTCATGGGATAACTGTAATAGCATAATCAATAAAATATATCTTTTTAAAAAGAGAGTTCTTTGCAAACAAATACAAACTATAAAAAATGAAAATTTTAGAACTGAAAAAAAATGAAACAAAAAATTCACTGAATAGGCTCGACAGCAGAATGAAGATGACAAAAAAGTCAATTAAGAATAGATAAGCAGAACTATTCATCTGAAGAACAGTAAGAAAAAAGGTTGAAAAAGTAAATAGAGACTTAGGGACCTTTTGGACAGTATCGAAAGGTCTGACATTTGTCTCATCAGTCTCAAAAGGAGAGGAGAAGAGATGGGTGTAAAAAAATATTTGTAGAATAGCTGCTGAATATTCCCTAAATTTGATAGAGGACAGAAACCTACAAAGAACAGTAATGAACTCCAAGCACAAAAAACATGAGAGAAATGACACCAAGGCAATGAAGTTGCTCAAAACAGTCATAAAGAGAAAACCTTAAGGGCAGTCAGAGGGAAAACATGACAATACATTTGCATTGGGAACAACGCAAGGGAGCAGAGTGTGGGGCAACGTGCTTAAAATACAGGGGAGAGACTTCCTAAGATGGCGGCATAGGTGAATGCACCGTACCGCCTCGCACAACCAAACAAGGGAAAAAAAAAGAAATATACACATCCAAACACAGCCAGATCTGACAGAAAATCATATTGAGAGGAAGTCCGACAACCAAGGAATTAAAGAAGATACATTCATCTAGTTTGGCGAGCCAGAAGGTGCAGAGCGAAGGGAGAGCGCTCAGTGACCCCGCAGCGAGCAGGTGAGCAGACGGCAGGTCCGCGGTTGGAGGGGCGGT
>PVJI01026543.1:0-18880 GCA_004026765.1 Micronycteris hirsuta | reverse complement strand
AATGTGACTTAGATAGTTTTCAAGTCCTGTGCAGGTCTTTCCCCCAAATCTGCCTTCCTGACTGCAGAGCAAGCTGTTGCTGGTGAATGCACCCCAGGGTGGGGGTGATGTGGGTAGAGCATGGGAAGGCTGGCTGGAATGTCCTAATGCGTGGGCTCAAGGCCCTCTACCCACAGCAGAGAGTGGAGGTGAAAAGAGATGCCCCATCAAAGTTGGCCCAGGACCTGGGATTGGGCAGGCTCTGTTCTCTCCTGTTCTGATGAAGAACTAGCTTTCCTAGGCTTAATGAAGATTTATTTGTCAAAGTGATAAGTTAGAGCATATTTTAAGTAATAGTTTCATAGCATGTCAAATTTTTAAATATTTAGACATACTATGGGCGCTTCCATTGTATTTGCCTGGGGCTCTGCAACTGTTAGGAGGAGGCTTGTTAGAGTGTCTGCCATGTTTGGAACTGTATTAGACACTGAGCTTTAAACGTGTTTGGAGACCTGACATTAGGAAGTGCTTATCTCCCACAAATTGGAATTCTGCACTGTTTTGGGTCTTGCCAGATGCGATGCAATGCAAGGCAGCCTCTGTCCTGCTCACCTCGTGTTGGTGTGCTGGTAAATGAGAAAAGTGCACGTGGCCGCTGCAGAGGGGTATGATTCTGCCAGAGAAATGATTGTCAGGGCGGGTGGGTTGGGACTCAAAGAAACCTTGTGTGTTAGGGTAGATTACATTATTTTTTAAAAAAAACCTGCTATTACTCCTTTCTGGGAGAAGATCCTACTTACCTTCTCACCCCTATTAAAATCACACTTGGCTGTGTGACTTCCTGTGGTCAGTGTGATGTAATTGAAAGTGGTATTAGCACTTATAAGCAGAAGCTTTATGATCCATTATGTGGCTGTTATAGTTCTTATAAGTCATTGTGATTTGGGGATTATTTTTTACTGTCGCATAATTTAGCCAACCAATAGAAGTGAGTACAATGAGACACACTATGTAAACTACTCAGCCAGGGGCCACTAAGATCATGATGTCAGTTCTAGATGCCAGGGCAAAAAAATGAGTACCGGGACCAACATGGTGTACCACCGTGGAGAGCAGCAAAGATAGAGGATAATGTGTAGGCATGTGGACCAGAAACCCTTGACCTGAGGCCCAGAGTATAATTAAGCAACAGAAATGAGCATATGCTGAGAGCAGGTGTGAAAATCTTAATTAACTGAGTCAAAATTCTGAATTGAACTCATTTAAAAATCATAAATGACTTTTGAAAAAGAAATTTCTTTAAAATAATTTTGTCAATCGCTGGAATAAAGGCTGCCAAGTTATGTGAATCTTACTTTTTCCAGGAAATAAATATTGCATTTTTGTTAATCCAACTTTCAGACTAAAAAATTGAACCCATGCCAATAATAGTCTATAGCTAATATTTCTGAGCACATAGTAGTCACAACAATTTAATAGACAGGTTCTATCATAATTTCAGCTTACCCTGCCCTGTCTCATAGCTCATGCCCACAAGCACAACATCACACCTCATACCTATGCTTGAAGTCCACATCCTATCCTACCAAACCTTGAGCACGGCCCGTCCAAGGTCTGGCAATTGGCATATAACGTCTCTACCATCCAGCTGGCTGATTTTTTCACTTGGAAACGCAAGATAGAGATGGAGGGAGAACATACTAATCACTGCTTGCATCTCAATAGTGCTTAAATTTGTCTCAGTAATAAGGCACATTTATGAGGGAGGTAAAGTAGAGGTTACCACTCCCATTTCTTAACGAATTAAGAAGGAAGTTAAATAATGTATGTGTAATCATGCTGCGCATGCCACTGTGGTGAGGACTGGAGTCTGGAGCATGTTGTTAAGGCTTATGTAATGCTTGAAGCTTTAGGTGACTTGAGCTAAGGGCAGTATTTTCTCTATTTTTAGATAAAGATATTACAATATTCACTAAACTAAAAGAGATTATGTAATTTCCATTTTAAACTGCAGTTAAAACCCTACTAAGAAAATGTGTTGACAGCTCTTTAATAAATTTTTTGACTGAGGGAATTTTATAAAATACTAAATATATGCTTGGCAGTAAGTAGGTAGGTATAGATTGAACAGGCCTATTGTTGAGATGATTCTTAAATGTAACTGCTTGCCTTCATCTCTCTGTAGAGCTTCAGATTTACATTTCCAGGTTTTCTCTACAACACTGCCTGGAAACCCTGTCAACCCTTAAAATCAACTTGGCCCATTTTCTTCCCACAACCTACCCCTGCTTCTGATTTTCTAGGTTTGCGATATTAGCAGATTTTTTTCTGTTATACAATATAAGTGCCTTAGGCTTATCTTTAAATCTTCATTCTATATTGCCTGAAAACATTTAGGTACTTATCTTTAGATTCTCTTTAATAAAAAAAAATCATAGCTTCTTTCTAATCCCACTGATACAAGGCTTGTTCAAGCCTTCATTAATTCTCTTCTGAATCACTAAAAGAATGATTTTGATGTCCATACCTCCTCACTCTAGAAAAGCACATTTACTACTTTTTGGGCAAATTTTGTTTTTAACTACAATTCTAACTCTACCCTTTCTTTTTTTCCCAAACCTAATCAAATTTCCATTGTCTATGAAATTAAGTATCACTTTTTGTTTCAAAATTTGAATTCAAGAATGGAAATAATATTTCTTTACCATTATTTTAAAGTCTTGTTTTCAAATTATTTTACTACATGCACTATCATCCCTAGTTAGTAAGAGTGATCTTTATATGTTCTTAGTTTATAAGTACTTATTTTATAAGATGCCCTGTGCTTTCCCACTTTTATTCCTTTTGCTCGTACTATTCTTTCTATATTTAGAAATTCTTTTTCCATGTCCACCCTAAATAACTGCATCTTCATGAACACATTCCTGCTCCTCTCAGGAATATTAAATATCATCATGCAGTTATGAAAGACTGTATCTTTATAAATCGTCATTGATATAATCACAATTGATATGATCTTTATACAGTCAAGACTGATGCGTAATAGGAATTTAATTTTAAATCAAGCACGTGAAATTTAGCTATAGATACATACAGGATACATTTTGACTTTACTACCTAGGCCGAAAGTCCACAGAATATTGTTAGGCCTTAGAGAAGAGAGATTGCTTTTTATTTATCATTTTACTTTTTATAATGTAGTATACCTAAATCATATATGAGAGACCTGTAACAATAATTTACTGTGATAAATTTTAAAAAATTAACCTAAAATTATTGTATACTGTTCTAATAGTCCTGAAGATACATGGAACTGTTTTTATGTTACCCAGGGCTGACAAACTTTAAAACATGAAGTCAGAGACTGGAATTATTGAGGAATAAAATGGCACTATTTCAGTTTTTACAAATATGTATTCTGCATTTATAATGAAAGGCAACATTGATTTTGGATATAATCATATAAGGGGGACGATTAAGAATTATAGAAACCTTTTGTTCTTGTTGGTTTCTTATGACTCTCATGAAAATTTGAAACTGTGTTTTATTATCCTCATTTCACTTATAGAAGCCTATATAAGTTTTAAGACTGCAGCCTTGCCCAGCGCAGCACCGAGATCAATGCCTCATTTCTATTACATTAGAATTCAAATCTTTATATCACAAGTTTACAAATTTATGGAAGCCATGAAATGTTCTTTATTCTCTGGTCCTTACATTTCAATGCTGAAAATTTTAAACTGGTAAAAAAATAGTTAATTAGAATATCAGAAATTAGATCTATGAGGGACATTGAAAATACATTTAGACTTTTGGTATGTTTATAAAATGAACTGTAATTGTCCACAAAAGTCTTTTAAGAAAGCAGCGTATTTCTTAGGTTATATCTTAGTGTCAAGGAATATGTTGTCAAAATTGATCAATGTTTAAATGTACTGATACTACACGTGAAAATAAAGAGTACTATGGGTATAAGCTGGCAATCAGAAAGGTATAATTGCTTAGAAATAAGAAGTGAGTGGGTTATGTAACATAGGAAGAAAAAGAAAAATCCAATGGCTGCCTTCTGATGACATAAAAGAGTAAGCAGGAAATAACAGCTCAAACAAGGTCTTAGAGCTGCAGTCCAAGCTAGGGAAGGGTGTCCTGGTCCACATGGCTCCAGGTACTCTCAGGAGTGTCCGACCCGCAGCCCACAGGCCACGTGCAGCCCAGGATGGCTGTAAATGCAGCCCAACACAAAAATCATACATTTACTTAAAACTATTTTTTTGCTCATCAGTTGTTGTTAGTGTTTGTGTATTTATTGTGTGGCCCAAGACAACTCTTCTTCTGTTAGTATGGCCCAGAGACACCAAAAGGTTGGACAACCCTGGTAGGGGTTGTGGTGACTTTACTGCATAATAATCATTATTGGGTTGTTTACTGTTCTTTACATCTTTATTCAAATTCTAGAAATGAAAAAGATTGCATTAACACAACCAAGAAATGCAACCTTAGACATGCAACTGTCAATAAAATTTTCATAATTGAATTTTATTGAAGAAGAAAGTGGCTGTAAGCTTTATTCCATCAGTTTTTCTAGCTTTGCCTTTCACCATAGACTGCTAACTATGCTTAGAGAAAAAGTTGGTACAGTCATAAAATCTTTAGATGTGCTTGTATTTTGATATATTCAACATTCAAAATATTTTCTTTTATGAAAAAAATAATCCCCCCCTAGAAATTTATAATTTGTAAATACTTATTTTATAATAAAATGTTTTACTTAGCATCAAGAAAACCAAGACTTATAAAACGTTTTAACTGTTGAGCTTTTTAAAAATTAATTGAATAAAAACTATCTTAAAATTGTTTTTTTGGCGATTAACAGTTACTGAACAATAGACAGTGAGAGTCTGTGGGAGGTGCTGATGGAAAACATACAGAGTGTGGAGATACATTAAAAGAAACACTTAATGCGTCATATGTATGCCAAAATTTTGTAAGAAAATAAAACATGCAGTGAGTATTATTTTGATTTCATATTATTTGATTATTACCTTCTTACTATTTTAGAGATTCTTTATTTTGGAGGTGTACTCTCCCTTAAGATAAGTGTCCAAAAGTAATATTGTTCTAGAATACTTATTTTACCTAAATTGTCACTTTTTTCATCAGTATGTGATCTAAACATATAAATTTTTCTTTCTTCAAAATTGTCTCTGAGAGAAATTGGTAAATGTTAACATAGGTGTGTGTGTTTACATTTATTCCAAATATGCATTTTATACCTCTTCCTTAGGACAAACACCAGAATATTAACAATGGTTAACCCTAAGAGAAGGGATTAAAAACTATTTCTCCTACTTGGGATTCTTTGCATTTTTTGTTAGTATTCCAAATGTTTATTATAATCTTGGATTTCTTCCATAATGTAAGTAAAAGATTACACCTTAGAAGACAGTAGTTGTCCAACCCATGGACAACCGTCATGCCATTTAAGGCCTCCAGACACACAGACACGGCTGCACGTTCTCATCAGCATCGCAGGGAGGAATGTTTCCTCAAATTCTTTATTTCACTTGTTATGTTTCTTTCACATCACACAGACACTTAAATGTTTTGGGAGCTAATATATTTTTTGAACCACACTTCAGTGTATTGGCAGTGTCATTCCACGAACAAGACACAGATGTTTTGCTTGCTTTATGTTTTTTCACTCTGTGGAGTGAGATCATTTTTAAACTGCCATAAGGTGCCCCGAATATCATCACCTTGACATTGTGACATTTAAGTTTAGTTGGGGCAGATTATTACTTTTTCACTTTCAAAATTTTTATGCTGCTGTCAGAAGTGTTGCTGGCCTTTGCTTTGACTTCTCTCCTCAGATCAGCTCTCACTACTGTTACACAGATGTGGGAATCCTGAATGGAGGTGAGTTCAGCCCGTCGCCAGGACGCCCCTGGGCTGGAGCAAGAGGCCTCCCCTACCGATCACGAGGACATAGTCAGTGTCAGCTCGGCATGCGGCCGGCTTGGGAAATGAAAGCTTTAGCTGCACTAATACTTGAATATATGAAGTAAAGAATATAAAGCACTGGGAAAATTTAGGATGTTAACTCCATGTTATACTTACTTAATATTAATGATGGATTCTATTTGCTTCCTAGGTATGCTACTGGTTCAGTCAAAAGATCTACTTAGTTTGAAACAATTCACATTTTGCTCTCTACATTTTAGTATTCCAAGATTCAGTGATATTATAAGAAATTAGGCATAATTCCCTGATAGACAACTTCCTGTTATATTGGAGTGTCCTCAGTCTGTTTATCAAACAGCCCGCTTGACTGCTCTGTTCATTCTTTTGTACCGATCAGATGCTAGGTGCAAGGTATTTGGTAACCAACAATAGAATAGAAGTTACCACGTGCTGGCTTTTCTGATGTGTGCCCACCAAAACCTGCTCCATCCAGTCTACCACATCTCAGTTAATAGCATCTCCATCCTTCTGTAGTCTTTGGGCCAAAACCTGTGGGTTTATTTTTAACTGTGCTAATTTTCTCTCACCCCAGCTTCATAAAATGCTATCATCGCAGCACCGCAAATATATCCAGAATCCAACTCCTTATTATTGCATTTACTGCCGTGTCAGTCTCATCCACTATCATTTGCACTATACAATAGCCTCCTGACTTCCTAAGTCCATTTCTGTCCCCCTACATTGTCTTAAAATGGCAATTTGTCCCCAGGCTCCTTTTTCAAAACTATTAACAGCTCCTGTCTCCTCTAGTAAAAAGCCAGTGGTACACAGAGCTCCCTGATCTTGTCCTACTCCTCTCTGACCTTTCCACTCACACTCTTTCCAACTCCCTGCTCTTTAGGTATCCTGCCTCCTTGTTCTTGGTGAATGCTACAGGAGCCATAGAACGTTTGCACTCTCTCTGAATATCCTTATAGCAAAATCACTCACTTCATTCAAGAGTTTACTCACATGTCACCTTCTCAATGGTTTACTTTACCACCCTATTCCAAACTTCAACCTCCACCTTTTTGTTTGCTCCCTTAGTTCCCCTTTTCCTGCTCTACATTTTTCCTTACAGAATGTTTGACGTCCTAGATTAGTATATATTTTGTTTGTTGATATGTGCGTGGGTATACACACACACACATATATTTTTCCAATCTAAATTGTCAAAATATAAACCCCAGCCCTAGTTGATTCAATGGACTGAGTGCCAGCCTGTGAACCAAGGGTCTCTGGTCACCAGTTAATTCCCAGTCAGGGTGGGCCAGGTCCCTGGTTGGGGTAAGCAAGCAGCAACCAGTCAATGTTTCTCTTGCACATTGCTGTTTCTCTCCCTCTCTTTCTTACTCCCTTCTCCTCTCTCTAAAGATAAATAAATAAAATCTTTGGAAAAATAAGATGTAAACTCCAAATCAGGAATTTGGAATGTTATTCTTTATTTTGTCCCCTACTGATTTAAGTATCTGGTATGCTGCCTGGAAAGTATTTATTGAATGAATGAATGAATTATATTCTCTTGATTGTGTAAAGTGTTCTTTATTACTCATAGTTTTAGTATTTTTTTATCAAAGTGTAATTGCCACTTTATTTCATATATGCTGTATTCTATTTCCATTTTAGTGTAATCCTTCATTAACCTTATTTACTTATAGAATATTTATGCACCACACAGTATCTTTGTTTCATAATGAAGAGTGCACTTGTTAGGAGGAATATGAATGTCGATGAAAAGCCTATATTGGAAGCAATCTTTGTGCCATAAAAATAGTTCTGTTAGCAATGTGTTTAAAAATATAAATACTGTCTATTGATAAGATGAGATTCTAGGTTCTTAGAATTTAATTCAATGAAACTTCTTTTAAGATTAATTGGACAAGAATTACTAAAATTGTTCTAAATTCACTTTTATTCATGTTAAAGAGCCTACAAACACACAGTCTATCACAAATAAAAACTGTTTTAGCATCGGTATTAATTAGTAAATATGGCCCTAAACAAATAAATATTCATAATGTTTAACCTGAATTAACAATTAAACAAACACATAAAATAGCAAATACATGTTTTTATGTAAAGGCACATTTATGTTAGATGGGGACATTTGCTTTTCTTGATTATAATGTAACAAATGTAAAGCACGTAGTTTAACTAATTTTTTTCCTAAAATGGGCAAATCCAAAAAATATATTTTATTTTTTATTTAATCTTTGTTATATTTTTGTCCATCACCATTTAGTCCATTATGCCCCCTTTCCCCAGCAATCACCACACTGTGTCCATGTCCATGAGCTCTTTTTCCTTTTTGCTCAATCCTTCCACCCCCTGGCCCCGACACTAGCTGTTATCTGTTCTCTATCTATGCGTCTGTCTCTGTTTTGCTTATTAGTCCAGTTTATTCATTCGGCTCCACAGATGAGTGAAATCATATGGCATTTGTGTTTCTCTGACTGGCTTATTTCATTTAGCATAATGTTCTCCGTGTCCATCCATGCTGTTGTAAATGGTAAAATTTTCTTCATTCTTATGACCGAATAGAATTCCACGTGTAAATGTTCCAGAGTTGTTTTATCCTTTCATCTATTGATGGGCACTTGGGCTGTTTCTATATCTTGGTGATTGTAAATAAGACTGCAATGAGCAAAGGGGTGATTATGTTCTTTTGAATTAGTGTTTTGGGTTTCTTCGGATATACTCCCTTCCTGGAAGTGCAATAGCTGGGTCAAACGGCAGATCCATTTTAGTTTTTTGAGATATCTTCATGCTGCTTTCCACAGTGGCTACACCAGTCTGCATTCCCACCAACAGTGCAAAAGGGTTCCCCTTTCTCCACATCCTTGTCAGCACTTGTTGTTTGTTGATTTATTGGTGATAACCATTCTGACAGGTGTGAGATGGTATCTCATTGTGATGTTTATTTGCATTTCTCTGATGATTAGTGATGTTGAGCATCTTCTCATATGTCTATTGTCCATCTGTATGTTCTTTTTGGAGAAGTGTCTATTCAGGCCCTTTTTAAAATTGGGTTGTTTGTTTTTTTGGTGTTGAGTTTTGTAAGTATTTTATAAATTTTGGCTATTAACTTCTGATCAGATGTATTGGTGAATATGTTCTCCCATTCCGTAGGTTGTCTTTTTATTTTGTTGATTTCCTTTGTTTTGCAAAAATTTTTAGTTTGATAAAGTCCCATTTGTTTATTTTTTTTCTTTTCTTTCCCTTGCCTGGGAAGCTATATCCCATAAATACTTTCTACAACACATGTCTGAGATTTTGCTGTCTATGTTTTCTTCTAGGATTTTTATAGTTTCAAGTCCAACATTAATGTCTTTGATCCATATTAAATGTATTCATGTGTATGGTATAAGAAGGTGGTCTAGTTTCATTTTTCTGCACATATCTGTCCAATTTTCCCAATACCATTTACTGAATGCGCTATCTTTAGCCCATTGTATGTGCTTGCTTCCTCTGTTGAAAATTAATTGACTATAAAGGTGTGGATTTATTTCTAGGCTCTCTATTCTGTTCCACTGATCCATGTATTTGTGTTTATGCCAGTACCAATCTGTTTGATTATTATGGCCTTGTAGTATAGACACTGAAGAAAGAAATTAAAATAGATACAAATAAGTGGAATCACATACAGTGTTCATGGATAGGAAGAATTAACATCATCAAAATGTTCATACTACCTAAAGCAATCTATAGATTCAATGCAGTTCCTATCATGATTCCAATGATGTATTTCTCAGAACTAGAACAAATATTCCAAAAATTTATATGGAACCACAAAAGGCTCCACATAGCAATAGCCATCCTGAGAAAGAAGAACAAAGTTGTAGGAATCATCCTAATATTATTTTAACTAATTTTAACCAGATATAGTGATGGTATTAATCAACTTTCAGGGGAGGAAATTGAGGATTTCTATTAATACTTTAACTCATTCCTGAACAGGTAAAATCTGCAAGCCTTTTGCTTGGCCTTCAATTCTTTTAAATTTTCCAATATCTTTCAACAATTCTCTTTTAATGTCACATCTTTCTAATGAAATAATTTGTTTATTTTCATTTTTAGTATTTTCTGATTTCTTAGTTGCCATTTCACTTCATCTTATGATGTTAGTCTCCATAGTAGCAAAAATATATACTTTTTTTCTAGTCCAGACCTTGTCATGCTCTCTAGAATTATAATATTTAAGTTAATAATTAACATTCTGATTACAGAGGTTGTTTTTATTATAGTTTTATTGAAATACAACTGATACACATTAGAATGTATATATATAAAGGGTATCAGCTGATAAATTTTAACATATTTGAAACCATCATGGCAATCAAGATAACGAACCTATTTATCAATCTAAAGTTTCCTTGTCCTCTTCCGTAATTCTATTCTCCTCTCCTTCCCAGCCCCCCTCATTCAAAACAACCATTGATATGTAACTACAGAATAATTTTATTTTCTAAAACTTTACATAAATTACATCATGCAATATTGACTGACTCTCTCTCTCTCTCTCTCTCTCTGTCCTGGGTCTTTCATTCTACATAATTACTTTGAGATCCATCTATGCTGTGGCATGCATCAATATTTCATTCCATTATTGCTGAGAACTATTTCAGTGTATCGATTCAAGACAATCTGTTTCCCATTCACCTGCTGATGGACATTTGGCTGTTTTCAGTTTTGGCTATGACACATGTAGCTCCTATGAACATTCATGCATAGATTTATGTGAAAGTATATACTTTTACTTTCTTGGGTAAATACTTAGCCTGGGTCATAGGCTAAGGTATGTCTCATGTTTAAAGAAACTGCTGAACTGCTTTCCCAAGTGTTTTTTATTTTATATTTCAACTGGTATGAGAGTTCTAGTTGCATTTATTTGTATGGCTACGTTTTTTAGCATTAGCTGTGCTAGTGAAAATATAGTGACATCTAGTAATGGCTTACATTTGCATTTCTTTAATGGCATATGATGTTAACTATCTTTCCAGGTGTTGTTTGACATTTGTACATATTTTTGGTGAAGTTTCTGCTCAGCAATTTTGCTCATTTTGTTATTGAATTGTAAGAGTTTTTTATATATTCTTGTTATAAATCTTTTGTTGAGTATATGATTTGCAATGGTTTCTAGCCTTTGTCTTGACTTTTCCTTTTCTTAACAATGTCTTTTTTTTAAAGTATTTTATTGATTTTACTTTTCCAATTTTTCCCCTTTATCTCCCCTCCAACCTGTACCCCCAACACTCCAGCATTCCGCCCCCCTTAGTTCACGTCCATGGGTTGTACATATAAGTTCTTTGAGTCCTCTGTTTCCTATACCATTTTTATCTCTCCCTGTTTATTTTATGCCTACTAATTATGCTTCTTCTTCCCTGTACCTTTTGTCCCCTATTCCTCCCTTCCCCCTCCCCACTGAAATCCCTCCATGTGGTGTCCATTTCTCTGATTCTGTTCTTGTTCTGGTTGTTTGCTTAATTTTTGTTTTTATTTTCTTTTAGGTTCATGTGTTGATAGTTGTTTGTTGTCATTTTACTATTCATATATTTTTATCTTCTTTTTCTTAAATAAGTCCTTTTAACATTTCATATAATAAGGGCTTGGTGATGATGAACTCCTTTAACTTGACCTTATCTTGGAAGTACTTTATCTGCCCTTCCATTTTAAATGAAAGCTGTGCTGGATAGAGTAATCTTGGATGTAGGTCCTTGCCTTTCATGGCTTCAAATACTTCTTTTCAGCCCCTTCTTGCCTTGTAAGGTTTGTTTTGAGATATCAGCTGATAGTCTAATGGGAACTCCTTTGTAGGTTACTGTCTCCTTTCCTCTGACTTCTTTTAGGATTCTCTCCTTAACTTTAATCTTGGGTAACTTAATGATGATGTGCCTTGGTGTGTTCCTCTTTGGGTCCAACTTCTTTTGGACTCTCTGGGCTTCCTAGACTTCCTGAAAGTCTATTTCCCTTGCCAGATTGGGGAAGTTTTCCTTCATTATTTGTTCAAATAAGTTTTCAATTCCTTGCTGTTCTTTTCCTTCTGGCACCCCTATAATTCTGATATTGGACAGTTTCAGGTTGTCCCAGAGGCTTGCAAGAGTCCTTTCACTTTTTTGAATTTTTGTTTCTTCATTTTCTTCTGAATGGATGTTTATTTTTTTCCTTTTGCTCCAAATCACTGATTTGAGTCCTGGTTTCCTTCCTGTCACTGTTGGTTCTCTGAACATTCTGCTTTATTTCACTTTGGGTAATACCTTCATTTGTTTTTTCATTTTTCAACCAAGCTCAATCAGATCTGTGAGCGTTTTGATTACCAGAGCTTTAAATTCTCTCCCAGATAGGTTGGCAATCTCCTCATCACTTAGTTCTGAGATTATACTCTATTCTTTCATTTGGGCCATATTTCTTTCTCTTGGCGCAGCTCATAGGTTGTAAGAGGGTGGGGCCTTAGGTATTCACCCAGGCAGGGCAACTCTCTTTGCTGCGGCACTGCAGCACTGCTGGTCTGGTAGTTCTGGCTGATTTTTTTCTTTAATTCTTTGGTTGTCAGAGTTCCGTGCAGTTTGATTTTCTGGCACTTTTGGTTGTGTATTGATTTTTGATTGGTTGATATCATCCTTTGGGTTGTGCAAGGAAGTAAAGGGTTTTTACTTATGCCTCCATCTTGGCCAGAACTCTGTTAACAATGTCTTTTAAAGAGTGAAAATGTTTCATTTCAATGAGGTCCTATTTATTGATTTTTTTCTTTCATAGTAAGTGTTTTGGTATTATATATAGGAAATCTTTGCCAACTCCCCACCATTAAGAATTTTTCTTGCCTTGTCTAGTGTAGCTCAGTGGATTGAGTGCTGGCCCTTGAACCAAAGGGTCACTGGTTCATTCCCAGTCAGGGCACATGCCTGGGTTGCAGGCCAGGTCCCCAGTAGGGGGCGTGTGAGAGGCAACCACCCATTGATGTTTCTCTCCCTCTCTTCCTCCCTCCCTTTTTATCTCTAAAAATAAACAAATAAAAATCTTTAAAAACTATTTTTTCTTGATTTTCTTTAGGAAGTTTAATAGTTTTAGTTCATATTCTGTCTATGACCATTCCGTGTTATTATTCTGTATATGGTAGAAGGTCATTTTCAATGTGTTTTTGTTTTTTCATATAACTCCCCAACTGTTCCAGCATCATTTCTTGAAAAGACTAACTTTTCACACTGAATTCTTTTGACACTTTTGTCAAAAGTCAATTGAATATACACATCCATGCACATTAATTTTGTAATCTACATCTGTGTTTATTTCTGGACTCTTTATTCTTGTTCCATTGACCTACTTATCCATCTGCATGCCAATACCACACTGTCTTGATCACTGCAGAGTTTTAAAAGGTCTTGAAACCAGATATCACCTGTCCTCCAACTTTGGAATTTGATTCTTTTGAAGCTTGCTTTTTAGCTTAGGACGTTTAAAACATAGTAACCTGTACTCTATGCCTACTTTAGGCAAATTTCTGGGGCAATCTCCTGACTAAAGCACCCTGTACTCCGTGAATTATGATGTTTTCCTCTCTAGTTGGTGAAGACACAAACTATTCCCAGCTCTCTGTAATCTCGACAGATTATTCCACCTCCTCTGTTAGGGTAGTTCTTTTTTTATATGGCTGTGCTGATTCGAAATCAGCTGAAGACTCAAGAGGAACTATCTGCAGACTCCTAGAACTCTTTTTTCTTTTTCTTTCTGGGCAGCACCCTCCCCTCTGGTACTCCGCATCACGATTCCAGCTGCCCTGGACTCTCAGCCTTCTCATTGTCTCCTTAACACAGCATGGCTGCTGGGCTACAACTGTGTTCTCCATCTATTGATGGCAACCAGGATACTCTCCTTAATGACAGTTGTAGGGCTCATTGCAACAGTTTTTCTCCATTTTAGAGATCACTATTCTACACTGTTGTTCAACATGTGAAACACTTGGTTGAATATAGTCAACCTAGTATACTCCCCCAACTCATTATAGGTACAAGGGTAAATTTGGTTCCAGTCACTCCATCTTGAAATGGAAGACTTCCACAAAGTTTCTTAATGGTCTCAAATCCAAAATACTTTAATTGTACTACTGTTTTATGAGTTGAAAATAACTTAGTCTCCCTTGGAATCATCTTGTCACTCTATCTCATCTCATACTCTACCCTCATCTTTACGTTACCTCAATTTCTTTACTTTTTAGATATTCTTCTCTTCTCTTTCTTCTCTTTCTTGAATTTCTGTGCATTTGAGCCTGAATATCATTCAGCTAATCTTATACAATAGCAAGATTCTATTACATTTTTTGGTTGATTGTTTTTCCGATTCCATACACTGTAATTTACTAAAGGTTGCTAGAAAATTCTTGAGATTATATAGTTGATGTATGTAAAATAAAGCTATGTAAATTTTTAGAAGATTCAAATAATACAAATTTTTTTCTTCAACCACAATGGAATGAAGATAGAAATCAATAAAGGAAATAAAACTGAAAGACTAAGAGGTATGTGGAAATTAAACACAGTGTTAAACAACTGAAGAAGAAGTGAAAGGAAATTAAAAAAGTAGCTTGAGATGAAATCTGCTCAACTGTCTTTCTCTCAAAGATCTTCAATTGCCTGCCAAGGTTCCGTGTATATTTGGCTCTGGACCTTGACTCTTACCTATGCCTCATTTATAATTTCTCTATTTTTTATGTACAGACAACATTGTCTTATTATATAGCTTTATAAGAATTTTATAGAAGATACTCAAAATTCTCTCTCATACATGTTTTGAATAATTTTCATGGCTATTCCTGACACTGGACTGTTATATGATTTTTAGAATCTATTTTTTAAAATTCTACAAAAAAAAACTTTAGTGAATTCCTATTGGAACTATAGAAGATCCATAGTTTAATTTAAACTTTGATATGTCTTTCTTTCCATAAATATGACATATTGGTTATTAACTCAAATATTCCTTTGCTTTTTTCAAAACTCCAAGAACATGTGTGAATGACCCATGGTCATGGACGACGGTGTGAGGAATGACTGTGGGAGCAGGGACTGGGCTGGGTGGAAGAGTGCAAAGGGGGAAAAATTGGACCAACTGCAATAGAATAAACAAGAATGATAAAAAAGTCAAAACTGCACTGAAAAATTTAAATATTTGTCTTTAAATTTTGCACATGTTCCATTAGATTTATACCTAAGTTCTGTATTTTTTCTTTAATTTAAATATAATCTTTTCTATTAAATTTTCAGGTAGTGAATATGAATAAATAAAATGTTCTAATATTTATACATTGATTTCACTTCCAAAAACTATGATGCACCATTCTTCTTATTTATAAAATTTGCTTATAGATTTTATTAGATTTTATGTATAGTTATCTATACTCTCATTATGAGAATAATGACAATATCTTTGTATATAATTCTTATTGAGTTATTTTTTCTTGTCTCAATTCTCTGAATGAGAATACTAGGGAAAGATTGAAGTAACTAATTCATATTTGTCTTTCTTCTGTTGTTCCAAATCTTAAAAGGAATGCTACTAGAGTTTCCTGTTAAGAATGACATCGTCTGGTTTTGTGATTAGTATAGTATTCTTTTATTCCTGGCTTTCTAACAGTTATTTTTCTACCAGCAATTGGTTATTTTTTAAATTTTTAAATTAGAAACATTTTATGTTCTATCCTTATAAAGTAAATTGCATAACTATGTTTGCAAGGTTTAAACATTATTTCATTTCTGGGATAAACCCTATTTCATCAAGATTCAGTATTATTGTATTCTCCTTTCAATTTTTATAAATGTATTTGCTAAATTTTACTTAGGATTTTAAAACTTTAAAGAAGTATAATTGATTTATTATTTTAATGTTACTTTGCAGTCAAGTTTCAAATTTATCCTCACTTCATTAAGTGGATTGGTTAATTTTCCTATTTTTCTTTCTTTGGGAATACTTCCACAAGTTAACAAAATCTATTTCTCGGATTTGGCTACACTTTTTAAAGGCAATTTAAGCCTTATTTGTTTTTGTGAGTTTGATTAGTAATGTTTGATTACTAATATATTTTTAATGGTTACTGGTTTATACTGATTTTCTATTAATTGTCATTCAATTTTCAATTTATATCTTCTACAAAATTGTCCAATTCACCCTTGTTTTCATTTTTAGAATAGGTTTAAATGCAGTTTTTCTATAATATTATAGATTGTGGTGATGTTTCTTCTGATGTTCCCAATAGTATGGTTTGTGCTTTCTCTGTTGTATAAAGATAGTTTTTTCAGTTCTTCTATTTTATGGTTCTTCTAGAAATCAGCTTGTAGCTTTTCTGATCATTTATTTTTTCTGTTTTTTATTTTATTTAATTCCTGACATAATTTTTATTTTATTTTTTCACATTTTATGGGTCTACTTTATTGTACTTTTCTTGATTTTGAATTTGAGTAGTTCTTTATTTGTAGGCTATATTCGGCTAGAGAAAAACAAACTAAAGCTCCCGCTTTCTTATGCCATCTTAGCTTCATCCTACATGTTTTAGTGAATAATATATTTTGTGTTGCCCAGGTCTAAAAATTATATAATTTCCAGATATGTGGTTTATTTAGATTACCTTTAATTATTAATTTCAACTTTAATTTTCTAAATATCTTATTAATACTTAAGATATTTGCAAGATGGATTAGTTTTTAATAAAGTTTTGTTAAAATCTCAATAGTTTAGCCCTGGCTGTTGTGGCTCAGTGGCTTGAGTGCCAGACTGAGAACCAAAGGGTTACCAGTTCAATTCCCAGTCAAGGCATATTCCTGGGTTGAGGGCCAGGTCCCCAGTAGGGGGCATGCAAGAAACAACACATTGATGTCTCTCCTCTCTTTTTTTCCTTCTCCTTCCCTTTGTCTGAAAATAAATAAAATATTAAATTTAAAAAAATCTCAATAGTTCAAATCCAATGATGGATTTGTCAATTTTTATTTTTGAATCACTAAGGTTTTGTGTTGCATCTTTAAAGAATAGCCTTTTGTGAGTATTCAAATTCATGACTGTTATTTCTTGATGATGGATTACTGCTGTTTTCAATATTCAGCATTTCCTTTTATTTTTGTCAGTACTTTTCCCCTTAAATTATGTTTTGCCTAATAGTAACACTGTAGTGTAGACTAGCTTTTCTTTGATTAATAATCCCATCAAGACTTTTTCATCTCTCTATTTTCTGTGTTGATTAAATATACACACATACATACATACACACCAAACTAACCTCTCTGAATTTTAATGCATAAACTTAATATATAAATTATATGTGTATACATATTTATTTACTCTGGTTACTGAGTTCTCTCATTTTATTTCGTGTTTTTAAATTTGCCTCTTTGGGTTTTGTCCTATTCTTATTTTCTTTGATTCTATTTTTCATAGTTATTTTATTCTCATTTTTTCTACTTGTCTAGGAAAAGAATTACCCTTATCACATATATTTACATATCATTTCAATAAACTTGAAAGCAGAGATAATTATTCTCTTATCTTCTTTGCTGGTATAATCTAGTTAGATCAGTTTTAAATCAAGTAAAATTATTTTTTCTATTAATAATTTCATTTGACAAAATCTTTTACTAAATACTTAGCTTGTACACTCCAATTTTTTACATCTAAATTTACCTATTTTTTCTTACTGCTTAAATGCAATAAACTAACATCTATTTCAGTTATTAGAAATTTAGTTGTTAACCATTAGTACAGCTATTTTTTTTGTGTAGGAAACATATAATATTCTTTGATAGCTTTAAATTTACTTTTATTTACTGGTCAAAATTTGCAATGCCCTTTAATTTGAATCTATTTATTTCTATAGTTCTAAAAATATCTTAGCCTATGTATTTCAAATATTGCTGGCCTGTCATTGTATTTATTTTCTTTTTCTAAAATTGCCATAAAATATCTATATTGTTTATTGCATATTTAATATTTGCCAAAAATTTCTCTAAGCATTTTGAGTATTTTTACTAACTTAGTCTCACAAAACCCTGTGAAGTAGGAGCTATTATAATCACCATTTTACAAATTAAGAAACTTAGGTAGAGACTCCCAAAGTAACCCAGATAACAGCAAGCAGAACTTGACTCCAAATCTCTGGTCTTAACTGGGAGACTACTGGACTCATTGCAAAGTCTGTTTATTTTCTATTTCTGTCTATCTTCTGTTTTATCTTCTGTTTATTTTCATTTTCTTTTTCTGTTTTTCCATCTGTGTGCTTCATTGTGGTTACTCCTTCAAATTGCCTTATATTTTATTTATCTTCTATTTAGCTACATCTCTATAGACTTTATTAAATTTTCTTTTACATATTATTCATATTTCTCACTTCCTGGATTTTAATTAGTTTCTTCTTACATCCATCTATTTTTGATTCATGGCTTCTTGTTTGTTATCTTACTTTTACTTGGTCTACTTCTATGGATATAGTTATTTCTGACTTTAAGAATGCACTCCAATGTTCATAGCAGCACAATTCACAATAGCCAAGTGCTGGAAAAAACCTAAGTGCCCATCTACAAATGGATGGATCAAGAAACTATGGTACATTTACACAATGGAATTCTACGCAGCAGAAAGGAAGAAGGAGCTTATACCCTTTGCAACAGCATGGATGGAACTGGAGAGCATTATGCTAAGTGAAGTAAGCCAGGTGGTGAGGGACAAATACCATATGATCTCACCTTTAACTGGAACATAATCAACAAAAGCAGGAACCAAACAAAACATAACCAGAGACATTTAAATTAAGAACAGTCTGACAGTGGCTAGGGGGGAGGGCGGAGGGGACAATGGGGAGAAGGGTTTTCAGGAACCACTAAGGAGTACACATGGACAGAACCAAGGGGGAGGAGGGAGGCAGGGAAGG
>PVJI01026542.1:0-18885 GCA_004026765.1 Micronycteris hirsuta | reverse complement strand
TTTTGTCCATTGAGTATAATGTTGGCTGTAGGTTTCTCATATATGGCCTTTATTATGTTGAGGAATGTTCCCTCTATTCCCACTTTGCTAAGTGTTTTTATCATAAATGGATGTTGTACCTTATCGAATGCTTTTTCTGCATCTATTGATATGATCATGTGATTTTTGTCTTTGCTTTTGTTTATGTGATGTATTACGTGGTGTATGATATTCTTGATGCATTGCTGTATTTGGTTTGCTAATATTTTGTTAAGGATGTTAGCATCTATGTTCATCAGAGATATTGGCCTGTAATTTTATTTATTTGTAGTGTCTTTATCTGGTTTTGGAATTAGGATAATGCTGGTCTCATAAAATAAGTTTGGGAGCCTTCCCTCCTCTTGAATTATATGAAATAGTTTTAGAAGGAGAGGTGTTCGTTCTTCTTGGAATGTTTAAAAACCTTTAAAAACCTGTGAAGCGTTCTGGTCCAGGTCCTTTGTTTGTTGGGGTTTTTTGATTACTGCTTGTTTCACTAGGTTTAATCTGTCTATTCAGATTCTCTGAATCTTCTTGATTTAGTTTTGGGAGATTGTATGTTTCTGGTAATTTATCCATTTCATCCAGGTTGCCAGATTGTTGGCACATAATTGTTCATAATATTTTCTTACAATCCTTTGTATTTCTTTGGTGTCAGTTCTTATTTCTCCTTTCATTACTGATTTTATTTATTTGGGTTCTCTTTTTTTCTTGATGTGTCTGGTTAAAAGTTTGTCAATCTTCTTTATCTTTTCAAAGAAGCACCTCTTGGATTCGTTGATCTTTTCTCAGACTCTATTTTGTTTATATCTGCTCTGATCTTTATTATTTCCTTCCTTCTACTCACTTTGGGCTTTGTTTGTTGTTCTTTTTTCAAGTTCCTTTAAATGTGACGTTAGATTGTTTATTTGAGTTTTTTCTTCTTGTTTTTGTTGTTTGTGATAGGCCTGTAATGCTATGAATTTCTCTCTTAGGATTGCTTTGCCAGTGTTCCACATATTTTGGATTATTGTGTCCTCATTTTCATTTGTTTCAAGGTATCTTTTGATTTCTTCCTTGATCTCATTTTTGACCCATTCCTTGTTAAATAACGTATAATTTATCTTTCATATCTTTGTGTGTTTTTCTGTGGTCCTCTTGTGATTGATTTCTAATTTCATAGCATTTTGGTCAGAAAAGATGCTTGATATGATTTCAATCTTCTTAACTTTATTGAAACTTGTTTTGTATCCTAACATGTGGTCTGTCCTAGAAAATGTTCCATGTGCACCTGCAAAAATATATATTCTGCTGCTTTGGGGTGAAATGCTCTGAAGATATCAATTGTATCCATTTGATCTAGTATGTTGTGTAAGGCCACTGTCTCCTTGTTGATTTTCTGTCTGGAAGTTCTATTCATTATAGTCAATGGGGTGTTAAAATCCCTTCCTATGACTGCATTTCTGTTGATTGCTCCCTTTATGTACATCAAGATTTCCTTCACATATTTAGGTGCTCCTATATTGTGTTCACAAATGTTTCCTAGGATTATATCCTCCTGTTGGATTGTTCCCTTTATCATTATGTAGTGTCCTTCTTTGTCTCTTACATGATATAATTTTTCTTCTTTGCCTTGGTTTTAAAGTCCATTTCGTTGGCTATAAGTACTGCCATCCCAGTTTTTTTTTCCCCTTTCCATTTGCAGGAAATATCTTTTCCATCCCTTTACTTTTAGTCTGTGTGTACCTTTCAGTGTGAGATGGGTCTCTTGGAGGCAGCATGTATATGGGTCTTGTTTTCTTATCCATTCAGCTACCCTATGTCTTTTGATTGGAGCATTTAAGCCATTTACATTTAAGGTGATTATTGATAGATACATATTTAGTGCCATTTTATTGTTAGACTATTTCCTTGTGTTTTTATTCTTTCTTTTTTTCTTCTTTCTTAAAGCAAGCCCTTTAACATTTGCTGAAGTACTGTTTTGCTGTTAAAAAACTCCTTTAGATTTTTCTTGTCTGGGAAGTTCCTTATTCTCCTTTGATTTTAAATGATAGCCTTGCTGGATAAAATAGCCTTGGTTGTTAAGTCCTTACTTTTCATCAACTTGAATATTTCATGCCACTCCATTCTGGCCTGAAATGTTTCTGTTAAGTAATCAGATGACAGTCTAATTGGTGCTCCCTTATATGCAACTACCTGCTTTTGTCTTGCAGCTTTTAGGATTCTCACCTTGTGTTTAAGCCTTATAGTTTTAATTATGATGTATTTGGTGTAGGCCTCTTTGGGTCCAACTTGTCTGGGACTCTCTGGACTTGTATGGTTTTTTCCTTCACCAGATTAGGGAAGCTTTTCATCATTATTTCTTCAAATAGGTTCTCCATCCTTTGCTTGCTCTCTTCTTCCTCTGGTATTCCCACTATGCAGATGTTGTTATGTTTAATGTGGTCTAACATGTTTCTTAAGCTTTCCTCATTTTTTTAAATCCTTTTTTCTTTTTGCTTCTCTGACTATTTTTTTCTACCTTGTCTTTCAAATCACTGATCCGATCCTTTGCTTCATCTAACCTAGTGGTTTTTTTTTCCCTCCCAGTGTATTATTTATTTCAAATATTGCATTCTTTATTTTCAACTGGTCGTTTTTTATGTTTTCTATGTCTTTTTTCATCCTGTTGAGCATCCTTATAATAATTCTCTCTATCTGATAAATTGCCTACCTCTATTTCATCTAGTTATTCTTTTGGAGAATTTTTTTGTTCTTTCATTTGGGGTCTGTTTTCGTCTTCCCATTTTGGCTGATTCTTTATATTTCTCCACCTATGTTATTAAACTACTTAATGATATAGCCTTAAGTTGTTATCACCAGCCCAGCTTAAGCACCATAAGATGGCGCAGAGTAACTCCTGCAGGCAGGGTTATTGCTTCCCCTTAAGTTGATCCCACTTGGAGAGGAGTGCTCTGCCTGAGAAAGATGGCTTCTGAAGAATGGGAAATGACTCAGCACAGGGATTCTGGCAGCTGCTCCTTCAGTTCTCTCCCCAGACCCACCAACCCCAGACTCTCCTCAAGTGTCTCTACTCCACTCTGCCCTCCCTCTGCTGGAATCCAGAGTAAGTGGCTGCAAATGGAATTCTGTGTCTTGTCCCTTTAAGAGACTCTCTACATCTCCCCCTGGCAGAAAGAAACCCTTTTGCTTTTCACAGCTGGATGTTATCTGGGTTCATTTCCCAGCTCTGTTTTTGTAGTCTGAGGATCCCAGCTTGGTGTTTAGACCCCATACTTCTCAGGGGGAACTCCCGGCTGCTGAAATACCCTCTGGAACTTCAGCTGCCACCCGTGGGAGTCCAGCTAGCCCTCTCATACCTCCTATAAACTCCCTACCAGTCTCATTGTGGTGCAGTTGTTTCTTCTGTCTATCTTTAGTTGTAAGGCTTCTCTCCAGCTAATGTTCAGTTGGTTATTCAGGATGCTTTATCTACAATTTAATAGTAATTTAATTGGTCCTCTTCCCAGGACCGATTTGTAGCTTTTACCTACTCTTCTGCCACCTTGGATCTTCAGGCTAAGCTTCTTGCTCCAGACTTGCATCAATGATTACCCAACTTTATCAGATTCTGGTCACAAACATTGCAGGGAGAGAACTGCAGAATTTTCTCACAGCCCTGGAGAGAATGCTCTCATATACTACTTTTGCATTGGTGGTACAGGATAGTTAACAACATAACAGCACCATGAGATGGTATTTGGGAAACAAGATAACAATGAGGGGTTGTGTAGTCTTGGATTCTGGTGTGGTAGGTGTGCCCTGAGAGGTCTGAAGAAGATTACTCTGACATTTCAAAGGCATGTTATCCTAGATGAAAAAAGACAATAGGCTTACTTAAGGTAAAAACTGCCCTTTGTCAATGAAGGCACAGGCCTAAGATGTGACTACTGGCCACGACCCACTTTTAGTTAGAAATTTTAACATTCAGACCATCCTACATGGTTACTTTTGATCTCTGAGCTTGTAAGACCCACTATGCAGGCTTCCCCTGAGCTTGTCAGGTTACTACATGTCCTCTTTTCCCTCCAAATTTTTCTATACCAGTCTCATAAAATACTTGTAAAGCAGTCTGGGTGTATTATATTCTTTTCATGTCCTCCACAAATAATTTGTGAGCACAAAGCCTACACAATCTTTTCTAGTTGCAACTGTAAAATAAAAAGATTACCAGTAGGCAGCCAAAGTGTTTGTGAGCAACTATATGTTCTTGTCAGAGATTACCATTGCCCCAGAGAAATTTATGAGAGATAGCTGCATTTACTATCCTGAGGCATCATGCCAAATCCCAGGGTGTAGCACTCCATTTGTCCAATAATCTCCATGACTCTTAATAGCGTGAAGTTAGCCAAATATATGAAACAATGGCAATAGAAAGTTTTGAATGATGGCTTTATCTCCAAACTGCATTTGCAAACCATTGGAAAAACCACTTTGGTAATAAGGCATGCTCTGTGATGTTCCCACATTGGCAACTGCTTTTTTCCTCCTCTTGCTTATTGGAACAAAGCTGAGATCCAATGGGCCTTTCAAATTGTGTGGGTAAGATAATCATAGCCGGCCTTATACTAAGCTGTTTAACCGTATTTATGGTATTAAAACCAAGTAAAAAATAAAAATGAATTAATGGAATGAGGCATTATTTTCTGAACTATTGAATCACCAAAAATTAAGAAGTTTCTCAATGTTGTCTGGTATATGTGAAGAAAAGGATTTAGCTATAGTAGTAGAGAGTGTAATTAGTGTAGCTATTTTGAGGGCAATTTGGCAATAGCAAACAAAATTAGAATTACACAAACTCTTTGACTATTCTACAGTTGGGAATTTAAATTAAAGATATATACTTGGACATATATAAAAGTCATTAAAAAGGGTATTATTGCATTGATTGTCTTGGAAAAAAGAAGTGGTGCCATAACAGGGCATATTTAAATAAATTATATTGGATCCCTACTATGAAACAATGAAGATCTGCATGTCTTGATATAAAAACACCTCCAAGAGTCATTGTTAAATGAGAAAAAAATAAGCTGAGAAGCAGCTTGTATAATAAAATAGTAGCTAACAACGTGGGACTTCTGGAATGGAAGAGTAGAGTGAATCTACTCTTTCATAAAAGCAACAAAAATGCTGGCAAAATTATAAAAATAAACTTTTTCAGCTGTCTGGAAGTTAACCAAAGGCCTGAAGCAATCTGGGGAACATTTAATCAAGAAAAGCTGCTTAACCTCTCTAAGAATACTTTATGGCATTTTTTAATTTCACTTACTCCCATGTCCCTCTCCCCAGTCCACCAGTAGCCTTGAAAAAAAGCAGACCCACAACCATAACAGCAGCAGCAGCGATGCAACCACCAGAGGGAGCAGACTCATAAAGAAAGAGAACATGCTGGCCCTTACAGAGTTTGGAGCAGATAGGGTTTGGAACTCTTCAAAAAGTCCTATCCTGTGAAAAACATGAAGAGATTAACAAGTAGAAATTGGCAATTATAAATAACTCATGGGCGTATTTATAGGAAATATAATCAATAATATCATAATAACTATACGGACTCAGATTTGTACTAGAACTATCAGGGTGATCACCTTGCAAGTTATATAATGTCAAATTACCATGTTGTACACCTGAAACTAATATAATATTGTATGTCAACTATAATTGAAAGAAATTTTAAATCTCATACTCAGTATATTGTCACTATTTAGCCCAGCTCATAGCTTCCTGGAAAGCCCCATTTATAATGTTTTTATTATTTGACCTGACTCAGAGCTTGCTCCACAATAAAAGCCCTATCTTTGGAGCATTCCTTGATAGCAATCAGCAGCAACTGTTTAACATCACGACTGCCTGAGGTGTCTCTACCAGTTGGGCAGTCAAGAGCCCAGCCTAAAACTTAAAAGAACAATCTAGGGAATTAGATATCCATAATGGTTTTTAAAGAGCCGTAATGTATTTGGGGATCTACGAGGCTGCATGTATGTGAATGGCTCTGTGCATGCCCAGGAAAGACTTGAGAGAGAACACCAGTCTCATATTTCTGGGTGACCTTAAGGCTATATGCCAGAAGTGAAGGCTAAGGCACAGTTGTAAGATGCCTGCCTGAATGTTGAAGGCATGCCCCAAAGAGCACAAAGCACCATGCTTACCCTGCCCTCCTAGGCAAAGGATAGAAAAATATTTGATTCAAGGCATTTAAGTCCTGGCTTCTGTGGCTCAGTTGGCTGGACATAGCCCTGTAAATTGAAATGTCGCTGGTTCACATCCCAGTCAGGGCACGTGCCTGGGTTCCACATCAGATCCCCAGTCAAGGCATGTACGGAAGGCAACCAGTCAATGTTTCTCTTTCACATTCATGTTTGTCTCCCTCACTTTATTCCCTCCCTTCTCTTCTCTGTAAAATAAAATAAATTTTTAAAAAGACATTTAAGAAAATATCTGACAAATCATTATCTAATCACTAAACTGAATAGATTTACATGGCCATACACTACAGTCAATATAATAGAATTAGTTCAGAAAAGTCATTAAATAAAACAACGGCAAAATTTTTTTAATCTAACTAATGAAATATTAACAACAACAAACCCTGGGGAGCAGCAGGATGTGATCCAAAGTGACCAGATTATATTATCTAAAATGTCCAGTTTTCCACAAAAGACTCATAGAGAAATAGGAAAATACGGCTCACATAAATGCGGGGGAAAGCAGTCAATAGAAATTGTCCTCAATAAAACTCAAAAATTGAATGTAAAAGACAAATCTTTCAAAGGAGCTTTCATAAATATGTTCAAAGAACTAAGGGAAGTCATGTCTAAAGAATTAAAGAACAAGTATGACAATGATGCCTCACCAAATAGAGACTATCATTTGAAATTCTGTATTTTAAAAGTGCAATAATTGAAATAAAAATTTCAGTAGAAAGGTTAAACAGCATCAGACTTGAGCTGACAGGAGAAAGAATCAGAGGACTCAAAGATAGGTTGGTTAAGATTAATCAGTCTATGGCAAAACAGTGGAATACAAAGTATTGCATTCAGTAATATTCAGAAATCAAAGACATATTTGTATACCAACAATGAAATACCAGAAACAGGAATCAGGAGAAAAAAAACATTTGATATAGCAACAAGAAAAATACAGTACCTAGGAATAAACCTAGCCAATGAGGTAAAAGACTTGTACTCAGAAAATGACACAGCACTGAAGAAAGAAATGAAGGAAGATACAAACAAATGGAAGCATGTACATGTTCATGGATTGGAAGAATTAACATCATCAAAATGTCCATACTACCCAAAGCAATTTATACATTCAATACAATCCCTATTAAAGTACCAATACATATTTCACAGATACAGAATGAACATTTCAGAAATTTATATGGAACCATAAACAACCCTGAATAGCTGCAGTCATTTTGCAAAAGAAGAGCAAAGTAGGAGGGGTCACAACACCTGATATCAAACTGTATTAGAAGACCACTGTAATCAAAACAGCCTGGTACTGGCATAAGAACAGACACATAGACCAATGGAACAGGATACAGAGTCCAGAAATAAACCCAAGTGTCCACAGTCAATTAATATTTGACAAAGGGGGAAGAAGCATAAAATGGAGTAAAAATAGCCTCTTCAACAAATGGTGTTGGGAGATATGGACAGCTACGTGCAAAAAAAAAAAAATGAAACTCAAACACAAACTTATTCCATACACAAAAATAAATTCAAGGTGAATAAAAGACTTAAATATAAGTCATGACACCATAAAAGTCCTTGAGGAAAACATCAGCAGGAAAATCTCAGACATTCCACACAGGAACATCTTCACTGATATGTTCCCTCGAGCAAGGGACATAAAGGAAAAAATTAAAAAATGGAACCTCACCAAATTAAAAAGCTTCTGCATGGCTAAAGAAAACAACATTAAAATGAAAAGAGAACCAACTGTATGGGAAAACATATTTGCCAATGATACCTCAGACAAGGGTTTGATCTCCAAACTACATAAAGAACTCACACAACTCCACTCTAGGAAGATAAAAAACCCAATTAAAAAATGAGCAAAAGATGAACAGACGCTTCTCCAAGGAGGACATAGAGAGGGCCCAGAGACATGAAAAGATGCTCAGCATCACTAGCCATCAGAGAGATGCAAATTTAAACGGCAATGAGATACAACTTCACACCAGTCAGAATGGCCATATAAACAAATCAACAAACAAGTGTTGGAGAGGATGTGGAGAAAAGGGAACACTAGTGCACTGCTGGTGGGAATGCAGACTGGTGAGGCCACTGTGTAAAACAGTATGGAATTTCCTCAGAAAACTAAAAATGGAACTGCCTTTTGACCCAGTGATTCCATTGCTGGGACTATATCCTAAGAGCCCTGAAACACCAATCCAAAATAACCTATGCACCCCAATGTTCATAGGAGCACAATTTACAATAGCCAAGTGCTGGAAGCAACCTAAGTGCCCATCAGTAAATGAGTGGATCAAAAAACAATGGTACATTTACACAATGGAATACTACACAGCAGAGAGAAAGAAGGAGCTCCTACCTTTTGAGACAGCATGTATGGAACTGGAGAGCATTATGCTAAATTAAATAATCCAGGTGGTAAGAGACAAATACCACATGATCTCACCTTTAACTGGAACATAATCATCAAAAGAAAAAAGCAAACAAATTATACCCATAGATATTGAAATTGAGAACTATCTAACAATAGCCAGAGGTGAGTGGGGAGGGGACAATGGGGGGGATGGTTTTCAGGAACTACTATAGAGGATACATGGACAAAACCATGGGGGAGGGTGCAAGCAAGGGAAAGAGATGAGTTTGGCTGGGGTGGGTGGGAGCGGTGGGGGGAAAATGCAGACAACTGTAATTGAACAATAATAAAATAATTTTCTAATATATTTTATTGGTTATGCTATTACAGTTGTCCCATTTTCCCTCCTTTATTCCCCTCCGCCCTGCACACTCCCTCCCACCCACATTTCCCCCCTTAGTTCATGTCCATGGATCATACGTATAAGTTCTTTGGCTTCTACATTTCCTATACTATTCTTAACCTCCCCCTGTCTATTTTCTACCTACCATTTATGTTACTTATTCTTTGTAACTTTTTTCCCTCTCTCCCCCACCCACTCCCCTATTGATAAGCCTCCATGTGATCTCCATTTCTGTGGTTCTGTTCCTGTTCTTGTTGTTTGCTTAGTTTGCTTTTGTTCTTGTTTTGGGTATGGTTGTCAATGACTGTGAGTTTGCTGTCATTTTACTGCTCATATTTTTTATCTTCTTTTTCTTAGATAAATCCCTTTAACATTTCATATAATAAGGGCTTGGTGATGACGAACTCCTTTAACTTGACCTTATCTGAGAAGCACTTCATCTGCCCTTCCATTCTAAATGAAAGCTTTTCTGGATAGAGTATTATTGGATGTAGTTCCTTGCTTTTCATGACTTGGTAAACTTCTTTCCAGCCCCTTCTTGCCTATAAGGTCTCTTTTGAGAAATCAACTGACAGTCTTATGGGAACTCCTTTGTAGGTACCTGTCTCCTTTTCTCCTGCTGCTTCTAAGATTCTCTCCTTATTTTTAATCTTGGATAATGTCATTATCATGTGCCTTGGTGTGTTCCTCCTTGGGTTCAAGTTCTTTGGGACTCTATGAGCTTCCTGGACTTCCTGGAAGTCTATTTCCTTTGCCAGATTGGGGAAGTTCTCCTTCATTTTTTGTTCAAATAAATTTTCAATTTGTTGCTCTTCCTCTTCTCCTTCTGGTGCCCCTATAATTCAGATGTTGGAACATTTAAAGATCTCCTGGAGGCTCCTAAGCCTCTCCTCATTTTTTCGAATTCTTGTTTCTTCATTCTTTTCTGGTTGAATATTTCTTTCTTCCTTCTGGTCCACACAATTGATTTGAGTCCCAGGTTCCTTCCCATCACCATTGGTTCCCTGTACATTTCCCCTTAATTCACTTAGCATAGCTTTTATTTTTTCATCTAATTTGTGACCAAATTCAACCAATTCTGTGAACATCCTGATTACCGGTGTTTTGAACTGTCTATATGATACGTTGGCTCTCTTTGTCGCTTAGTTGTATTTTTTCTGGAGGTTTGATCTGTTCTTTCATTTGGGCCATTTTTTTTGTCTGCATGTGCCTGTTGCATCATAAGTGGTGGAGCCTTAGGTGTGCACCAGGACTGGGTATCTCACATCACTGCATTATGACACTGTGTGCGGAAGGGATCCGAGAGGGAACAATGGCACTTCCTCCACTCTCTGTTGGCTTTCAGTCACTTCCCCCACTACCCACAAGCAAAGTGGGCACTTCTGGTGCTGATTCCAGAGTGGGTGGGCTTGTGTACATTCTAGGACCCTGTGGGCCTCTCTAAGGAACTCTCCCGTGAGGCTGGGAGTTTCTCCCACCACCGCCTCAATCCCCACAGGTGTTTTCATTTGGTGGTTTGAGGCTTTATTTTCCCACACTGGAGCCCTGGGTTGTGAGGTCTGTTTTGCTCCCTAGCTGTTCCTCCCGGTTTATGAGTACTAGAATGTGGGACCACCCACTCCACCAGCCACTGCCTCACTGTGTCCTCCAGCTGCCGCCTTGCTTGCCCCACTCCACAATCTGCAGCCTCGCTGGGTCCACCAGTTGCTGCCTTGCTCTGAGTCCTCTCCACCTGGCTTCCAGTCTCCACCCTTCCTACCAGTCTGGATGAATGTGTTTTCTTTAACTCTTGGTTGTCAGACTTGCATACAGTTCGACTTTCTGTCACTTCTGGTTGTTTATTGTTTTTAAATTGTCATTGTCTTTCTTTTGGCTGTGTGAGGAGGCACAATGTGTCTACCCTATGCCTCCATCTTGGCTGGAAGTACAATAAAATAATTTTAAAAAAAAAGATTAATCAGTCCTAGAAACAGAAAGTAACAAGAATGAAGAAAAATGAACAGAGCCTCACAGGCCTTTGGGACACTGTTAAGCATACCAATATAAACATAATGGGAGTCCCAGGAGAGGAGGAGCAGAGAAGGAAACAGAAGAAATATTTGGGGAAATAATGGCCTGAAACTCCCCAAATTTTATGAAAAACTTTAATGTACATATCTAAAAAGCTCGATAAACTCCTAGTAATGGAAACCCAAGCAGATATATATCCAGACACTCATCATAGTCAAACTGTTTAAAGACAAAGGCAAAAAGAGATTTTCGGAAGCAACATGAAGGAAGCTACTCATCATGTACAAACAATCCTCAATAAGATTAACAGTGGAATTCTTATGAAAAATCATGGAAGCCAGAGTGCAGAGGGATAACATACTCAAAGTATTGAAAAGAAAATATTGTCAACCTAGAACTCTGTATTTGACATAATTCCTAAAAATGAAGGAAAAATTAAGACATTTTGAGATGAAAAAAACTGAAAATATTCTTTTTTTAAGATTTTATTTATTTTAACAAGGATGTTATTTATTTATTTTTAGAGAGAGAGAGAGAGAAAGACAAAGAGAGAAACATTGATCAGTTTCCTCTTGCATGTGCCCTGACCAGGGACTGGCCAGCAACTCAGGCATGTGCCCTGACCAGGAATCAAACCAGCAAGCTTTCACTTTGCAGGACAATGCTCAACCAATTGAGCCATGCTGGTCAGAGCTGAAAATATCTTTACTAGCAGACCTAACATACAAAAAATACTAAAGGGAGTTCATTAGTCTGAAATGAAAGGACTACACCATGATACAAATCTATACAAAGAAATAAAGAACACCAATAAAGGTAACTATGTAGTTAAATATAAAAGCATAAATGTTTTTTATTAATTTTTTTAAATCCTCACCCAAGGATATTTCATTATTGGCCTTAGAGAGAGAGGAAGAGGGTAGAGAGGAAAAACACTGTCAACAGAGAGAAACATCAATTAGTTGCCTCCCATATGTTCCAGGCCAGGGATGGAAACTGCAACCCAGGTTTGTACCCTGACTTGGAATCAAACCTGCAACCTTTTGGTATACAGGATGATACTCCAACCAACTGAGCCATGTGACCAGGGCTAAATGTTGTTTGTTTTACTTCTGTTTTAGCTTACCTTAAAATAAAATTGCATAAAGAAATAATTATAAAACTGTGTTGGTGGACTAAAAATATATAAAGAAGTAATCTTTATGACAATAATAGCTCAAAAGAATGGAGAAAGAATAGAACTATATTAGTATTAATTTGAACTAGATTGTTTTCAGATGGTAATTATAATCCCCATGGCTACCACTAAATTAAAAAGAACTTGAAAGACATATGATAAAATAAACAAAGTAATTTAAATAGCACACTAGAAAATATCTATTTATCACAAAAAAAGAAGTAATGGTAGACTAGAGGTGCAGAAGGTATGACACACAGAAAACAAATAGAAAAATGACATAATTTAGTCCTTACCAGAAATTAAATGTAAATTGAATAAACTCTCCAATTAAAAGACAGTGATTGACAGAATGGATAACAATAAACATCATTCAACTATACACTGTCTATGAGAGATACCCCTTATATTCAAAGACCTCCATGAAAAAACTAAACAAAAAAGTGCAAAAGGATATGCAAACTGTAATCAAAAGAAGACTGTAATAGCTATAGTAATAACAGACAAAATAGCCTTTATGACAAAATTGTTATTAGAATCAAAGAAGGACATTTTATAATAACAAAAGGGTCAATTTAACAGGAAAAGATAACAATTTTTAACTTATATGCACCTAACAAAAGAACTTCAAAATACATGAAACTAAAACTGACATAATTAAAGGGAGAACAGACAGTACAACAACAATAACTGGATACTTTAATATTCCACATTTAATAATGGGAAGAAAAGCTAGGCAAAAGATCAACAAAGATTAGAAGACAAGAGCAACACTATCAACCAAATCAACCTAACAGAAATATATAGAACACTGTACCTAACAGCAGTACAATAGTTTTTTCAAGTGCACCTAGAACATTGTTTAGAATAAGCTTATGCTAGGCCACAAAACAATACATAAATTTTCCATGGGGAAAAAAAACAGCTTTAGATGGCTTCAGTGGCTAATTTTATTAAACTTTTGAAAAAGAACTAATACCAATCCTTCACAAACTCATAGGAGGAAACGTTTCATAACTAATTCTATGAGGCCAATATTATCCAAAGCAGAGAAAGACATCAAATGAAAACTTCAGATCTTTATGAATATAATCACAAAAATCCTCAACAAAATACCAGCAAACCAAATCCAGCAATATATGGAAAGGTTTACACACTTAACTAAGTGGCCTTTATCCTAGGAATATCATGTTGGTTCAACATATGAAAATCGATCAGTGTAAGATATTATTTCAATTGAACAAAGTAAAAAAGCCACATGACCATCTCAATAGCCTCAGAAAAAGGATTTGACAATATGCAACATGATTTCATGATAAACACATTTAACAAACTAGAAATAGAAGGAAATATCCTTAACCTGAAATCATTTTAAAAAACCCACAGCTAACATCATACCTAATTGTGAAAGACTGAAAACTTTACCCTAAGATTAGGGACAAGACAGGAATATCTGTTCTCATCACTTTTGTTCAACATTGTTCTGGACATTCTAGCAAGGTAAATTAATTAGGTAAGTAAAATAAATAAAAGATATTCAGACTGCAAAAGTAAAAATACAATTATCTCTGTTTGCATGTGAATAATTATAAATAAAAATCCTGACTTTACAAAAAATTAAAAGTACAGCAAGGCCAAAAAATACAAGATCAATATAGAAAAATAATTGCATTTCTGTACACAGGCAACAAAATATCCAAAAATCAAATTAACAATGCAATTTCATTTACAATAGCATCAACAATAAAAATAAAGAAAAAATAAAATACTTGGAAATGTACATGATGGAATAGTATGCAGAAGAAAGAAAGAAGGAGCTCCTAACCTTTGCAATAGCTTGGATGTATCTGGAGAGCATTATGCTAAGTGAATTAAGCCAGGTGGTGAAAGACAAATACCATATGATCTCACCTATAAGTGGAACCTAATCAACAAAACAAACAAGCAAGCAAAATAGAACCAGAGACATTGAAATTAAGAACAAACTGACAGTAACCAGAGGGGAGGTGGGAGGGGATAATGGGGGGAAAAGCAGGAAGGATTGTCAAGGAACATATATAATGGACACATGGACAAAGCCAAAGAGGGGTAAGAATGAAGGTGGGAGGTGGGGATGGCTGGGGTGGGGGGAAGTAGTGGGGGGTAAATGGAGACTACTGTACTTGAACAACAATAAAAAAGGAAAAAATACTTAAAAATATCTTTAACAAAGAAGCATAAGACTTTTACACTAATTAGTAAACTTTACTGAGGAAAGTTAAAGAACATATAAATAAAAATAAAACTACCATACAACCCAGCAATTCCACTCCTAGGTGTCTATCTATTCACAAGAAATGAAAACATATGTCTACACAAATGTTAACAGCAACATTATTCCTAATAGCCAAAAAATGGAAACAATTGAAATATCCACCAACTGGCAAATGGATAGACAAATATGGTATACCCATATAAGGGGATACTATTTTACATTAAAAAGGAATTTGACTACAGATACATGTTATATCATGGATGATCTCAAAAATATTTTGTGAAGTGAAAAACACCGGACACAAGAGATCACATATTATGACTCCATTTATACAAAATATCTAGAAAAGGCAAACTTATGCAAACAGAAAGCTGATTAATGATTGCCTAGAGTTAGGGTTGGTCACAGGAATTAAGTATAAATGAGCATGAGGGGTCTTATTGTGGGGCTGAAAGTGTACTAAAATTGATTAAATCCTTGATTTGTACACTTGAAATGGATGAATTTTATGATATATAAAATATTTCTCAATAGTTATTTTTAAAATTGTAGCTGACATTTATATAGATTTAATATATACCATACACTGTGTTGAGTGCTTGCCATGTAAAAACCTATTTAATAGTCATAACAGCCCTATGAAATAGATAATGTTATTTATCCCTCTTTCATAAATTAGGAAACTGAAGCACACAGAGATTAGGTAACTTGGCAAAGAGCACACATACAGTATAGAGATGGAATCCAAATCCAGTTAGTCTAGCTTCACAATCTGTAATTTTAACCACAGCTTCCATTTATGGGAGGAAAAAAATACCTACCATATCTGCATATGGCAAAATGTAGAAGAAATCACAAGGAACCTCTACCGGTAATTCCCTTCAAGAAGTGGGAATAAGGGTGGGAAGGAAAGGAAGACAAACCACTTTGAGCTCTAATTTTGTATATACATTTCATAATCGATGTATTAATTTTATAGTTAAACAATATTTACTTTTAAATAAAAATTGGTTATCTTTGATTTGTCAGATTTTTACATGTGTAACTTTTCCTACACTTTTTGATATATTCTAAATTCTTTGGGGTATGTCTTCAGATGAAGTTTTCAGATAAACATCATGACATGTTTTCTGTTACATTTCATTCTGTCAACATCAGTCAGAGCCCAAGGATGGAGCTGAGGCTAAGAAAGGTCTAGGTAGGGGGGCTAAGGAAGACTTGATGAAAGAAGAGCCTATGGTGCTCACTCCTCTGCTTCATCCAGGCTGTGACTGAACTGGGCTCAAGGCTTCACTGAGCTGCTCTGAATTCCTTTGGTGCCCTGGGGGCATGTCATGGGGGCCAGCTGCCTTGGAAATTTCTGCTATCCTGCAGGAGTAGCTTATCTTGGTGCAGGTGTTTATGTGCAAACAAACCCATTTAACTAAAGCACAAGGCTGGATTTGTACCTAGTGTCAGAGTGATTCTGCCTCCAGCATATGTGTGTCTGTGTAGCAGAGGTTTGTAAAGTGTAGGAAAAGTTACACATGTAAATGGTGTCCTTTTCCACTTAATATTTAAAAGTATTCACAAGGGAATACATTCTGAAAGGAGCTAAGTATTGTGCAGTATCTTTACTAACATAGGAAATATTAGTTTATAAATGTTAGGGAACATCAAATGTATGACAAGATGCTTAAAAGTAAGTGGGAGGGGTTAATGTGTAGATGATATTAACTCTTTGCACTCATTTCTTTGGTTCAAAAATGTTGTGGGAGCAGGGAGTAAAAACAAGGTCTGTTTATTTTTAATATGTACTTGTGTGCTAACATCCTAAAAGAGCATATTGTGAGAAACTAGGATACTCTTTTTCATGAAAATTTCCTTTTCAAAGATTTCATATGCAATAAAAATTGATTAAAATGTATTTGCAAGAGAATATTTTTTTTTCTCACTGCTGTTCTCTGGCTATGGGCTACTGTCACACAGTCCCCACATAATCTCCTTTTTTCTATTAAGATGCAGCAAAATCCAATAAGTGAAGCATAGGCTTTAGAGTCAGAAAGATTTCAGTAAACATCCCAGATCTGCCACTAGCTGTGAAACCTTGGGCACATTATTTAATCTAATATTCAGGTTTTTGGGAGATGTGTGTTCTGAGAAATGAAGGCAGAGCTACCTCATGGCACAGGGTGATTGATCGAAGAACCTTACACAATTCCCGGCAATCAGTAAGTATTCAATAAACATTAATCCTCTTATCTCTCTTCTGGGGCTAAGAAACTGAGTAGAAAAAAAGGGTTAGTTAGACCCTTTTCCCTGAGTAGACTCCGGGCAAAGGGTCTAACTTCTCTTATATGACATTTTCCTGCTAAGGAAGTGCGTGACAGAATGACAATGTATTGAAGCCCTCACCTCTCAAAATCTGTTATAGTGTCCCCACATGTGTTTCCCTAACTGTGTATACTGATGTAGCTACTCTACCTTTCCAGAGAGGACTCTGAGTATTTGTATCACCTCCTTAGATGCTGCATACATCCATTTATGAATTGTCTATATCCAGTAAAGTACCATGCCAGTATGACTTGCTTTGAGAATGTTGCTACTAGGCTTGTCTTTTTCAAGAAAAAGTGGCAAGACTTGCTGGAATATAGAAGAGTATTTCCAACTCACTACTATTTTTGTAATAAAAACTTTTAAAAAATGTATTGCTGTTCAAGTACAGTTGTCTGCATTTTCCCACCACCACTCCCACCAACACCAGCCATCCCTCCCCCCCTCCCTTGACCCCACCACTCTTGGTTTTCTCCATGTGTCCTTTATAGTTGTCCTGAAAACCTGAAAACCCTTTCCCTTTTCCACCCATTATCCCCTCCCACCTCCCCTCTGGTTATTATCCATTTGTTCTTAATTTCATTGTCTCTGGTTATATTTGCTTGATTGTTTGTTTTATTAATTACATTCCACTTAAAAATGAGATCATATGGTATTTGTCTTTCACCACCTGGCTTATTTTGCTTAGCATAATGCTCTCCAGTCCATCCATGCTGTCACAAAGGTTAGGAGTTCCTTCTTTCTTTCTGCAACATAGTATTACATCCTGTAAATGTGCCATAGTTTTTTGACCCATTCATTTACTGATGGGCACTTAGGTTGCTTCCAGCACTTGGCTACTGTAAATTGTGCTACTATGAATATTGAGGTGTATACACTCTTATGTATTGGTGTTTCACAGTCCTTAGGATATAATCGCAGCAGTGGAATTGCTGGGTCAAAAGGCAGTTCCATTTTTAGTTTTCGGAGGAAATTTGATACTGTTTTCCACAGTGGCTACACCAGTCTGCATTCCCACCAACAGTGCACTAGGATTCCCTTTTCTGCACATCCTATCCAACACTTGTTTGTTGATTTGTTCATGATGGCCATTCTCACTGGAGTGAAGTAGTATCTCATTGTGGTTTTAATTTGCATCTCTCTGATGGCTAGCGATGCTGAGCATCTTTACATATGTCTCTTGGCCCTCTGTGTTTCCTTGGAGAAGTATCTGTTCAGGTCTTTTGCCCATTTTTAATTGGGTTGCTTCTGTTCCTGGAGTGGAGTTGTGTGAGTTCTTTATACAGTTTGGAGATCAAACCCTTGTCCGAGGTATCATTTGCAAATATGTTTTCCCATACAGTTGGTTCTCTTTTCATTTTAATGCTGTTTTCTTTAGCCATGCAGAAGCTTTTTTAGTTTGGTGAGGTTCCATTTGTTTGTTTTTTTCCTTTATGCCCCTTGCTTGAAGGGACATATCAGTGAAGATGTTGCTGTGTGGAATGTCTGAGATTTTCCTGCCAATGTTTTCCTCAAGTACTTTTATGGTGTCACAACTTATATTTAAGGCTTTTATCCACCTTGAATTAATTTTTGTGTATGGAGTAAGTTTGTGCTTGAGTTACATGTTTTTGCACGTAGCTGTCCAGATCTCCCAACACCATGTGTTGAAGAGGCTATTTTTTCTCCATTTTATGCTGTGGCCCTCTTTGTTGAGTATTAATTTATCATATGTGGCAGTGATTTCCACACGTGTATAAACATGCAGTCCTGAGAATTTACACGTTTTGAGCACAGCTCCGTGTGATTCCTGTGTGAGCAAGTGGGGATTATGTCTGTGGGATGGGAATTCTCTAATAGGAATTTGGCAAAGGTGTATCTTAAAAAATTCTGGCTTGCTGATCTCTGAATATTGCTTTAACCTGGTCGTGTCTGCCACCAGATCTGAATCAACATCCCAATGCCTTGCTATGAGTAATCCTACACCTGTTCTGCTTAATGCCATGAATAATCAATCCAATGTAAATTGGCCCCTGATAAAATCCCTGGCCGGGCAAGCCACGAGGCTTTTTCCTGGAAATGGGAGGAATCAGCCACGTAGCCCCGGTCTTTCTTTCCCCGCGTGTCTTCGTATGAGGTTCATACACGCATTGGGTCACG
>PVJI01026541.1:0-18824 GCA_004026765.1 Micronycteris hirsuta | reverse complement strand
CATCAGTTGTAATATCTCCTCTTTCATTTCTGATTGAGTTTATTTGGGTCCTCTCTCTTTTTTTCTTGATGAGCCTGCTTAAAGGCTTGTCGATTTTGTTTATCTTTTCAAAGAACCAGCTCCTGGATTCATTGATCCTTAGAATTGTCCTTTTAGTCTCTAAGTCATTTAATTCTGATCTGATCTTGGTTATTTCCTTACTTCTACTTGCTCTGGGTTGTCTTTGCTGTTGTTCCTCGAGTTCTTGTAGGCGTAGCATGAGCTTGTTTGTGTAAACTGTTTCTGTTTTTTTTTGTTTTGTTTTGTTTTGTTTTTTATGTAGGCCTGTATCTCTATGAATTTCCCTCTCAGGACTGCCTTCACTGTGTCCCATAAGTTTTGGGTTGTTGTCAGTTCATTTTCATTTGTTTCAAGGAACTTTTTGATTTCTTCCCTGATCTCATCCTTGACCCATTCATTGTTTAACAGTATGCTATTCAGTCTCCATGATTTTGAGTGTTTTGGGGTTTTTTCCTTTGGGTTGGTTTCTAATTTCAGTCCCTTGTGGTCAGAGAAAATACTTGGTGTGATTTCAATTTTCTTGAATTTGTTGAGGCTTGTTTTGTGTGCTATCATACGGTCTATTTTTGAAAATGTTCCATGTGCATTTGAAAAGAATGTGTATTTAGCTTCTTTGGGGTGAAAGGCCCTATATATATCAGTTAAGTCCATTTCTTCTAGGGCATTATTCAGTGCCACAATGTCTTTGCTGATATTTTGTTTGGAGGATCTGTCCATTTTTGACAGTGGGGTGTTGAAGTCCCCTACTAGAATTGTGTTGCTATCAATGTCTTTCTTGAAGTCCTCCAAGATTTTCTTTATGTATTTGGGTGCTCCTGTGTTGGATGCATATATATTTACAATGTTTATGTCTTCTTGGTGGTTTCTTTCCTTGAATATTATAAAGTGTCCTCTGAATCTCTTTTGATGGCCCTTTTTTTGAAGTCTGTTTTGTCTGATATGAGTATTGCTACCCCAGCTCTTTTTTCTTGTCCGTTTGCTTGGAAAACTTGTTTCCAGCCCTTCACTTTAAGTCTGTGTAAGTCTTTTGTCCTGAGGTGGGTCTCTTGTAGGCAGCATATGTGTGGGTTGTGCTTTCTTATCCATTTAGCTAGTATGTCTTTTAATTGGAGCATTTAATCCATTTATGTTTAAGGTTATTATTGGTAGGTACTTATTCATTGCCATTTTTTTTTTGTACCTGTGTTCCTCACTCTTTCTCTTTCCCTTCCTTTCCTTAAATCAGTCCCTTTAGGATCTCTTGCAGAGCTGTTTTGGTGGAGGTGTATTCTTTTAGACTTCTTTTGTCTTGGAAGCTCCTTATTTGGCCATCTGTCTTGATTGAGAGCCTTGCTGAGTAGAGTAGTCTTGGTTGAAGGCCTCTGGTTCTCATTACTTGAAATATTTCTTGCCATTCCCTTCTGGTTTGGAGTGTTTCCGTTGAGAAGTCAGCTGCTAACCTTATCGGGGTTCCCTTGTAAGTTACTTCCTGTTTCTGCCTTGCTGCCTTTAATATTCTCTCTTTGTCTTGGAATTTTGCCACTTTAATGATGATGTGTCTTGAAGTGGGCCTGTTAGGGTTCCTTTTGATTGGGACTCTCTGTATTTCCTGGATTTGTGTGGCTTTTTCTCTCATCAAATTAGGGAAGTTTTCCATCATTACTTTTTCAAATAGGTTTTCCATCCCTTGCTTCTGTTCCTCTCATTCTGGTATCCCTATTATATGAATATTATTACGTTTCATGTTGTACTGCATTTCCCTTAATACCTTTTCATCCTTTCTGAGTCTCTTTTCCTGTTCTTGCTCTTTTTGGGTGCTTTTTTCAACCTTGTCCTCCAGCTTGCTGATCCGATCCTCTGCCTCATCGAGCCTGCTTTTGATTCCTTCTATTGTGTTCTTCAATTCAGATATTTTATTCTTCATTTCCTCTTGGCCCTTGTGAATAGTTTCTATTTCCTTTTTCATGTTGACACAGTTTGCAGTGAGTTCATTATAGTTTCTCGGTTGTTTCTGTTAATTTTCTGTGAGTTCATCAAGCTTCTCGAGTTTCTTGAGCTGCCTGATAACATATGCTTTGAACTCAATATCTGATAGTTGGCTTGCCTCTGTTTCATTTATCATTCTTTCTCGGGTTTCCTCCTTTCCTTTCATTTGGGGATTGTTTCTTTGTCTTCCCATTGTTTGTGAGATTCTTCTTGCTAGCCTCTGATTCTTAAAATGATCTTTCAAGTTCTCTGGAGCAGCAAAGTTAATTTTGTGTCTCTGTCTCTGTTTTTTGGGCTAACTCTTGTCTGGGTACCACTCTATTCTCTTCACAATTCCAGGTTTTAGTGTCTCACCTGTGGATAAAGAAGAGAGGGGAAGGGAGAGAAAGAAGAAAAAGAAAGAAAAAAAAGGAAAAAGAAAGATAAAGAAAAAAAATACTAAAATAAAATAAAAAATAAGAAAAAATAAGAAAAAGAAAACTATGAATACTAAATGAAGTGAAAGTAGAAGGAATTAAAAAGATATAGAAGGACAGATAGGAAGAAGGGTGGGGGAAAACAAACAAAGAAACAAAGAGAAAACAAAAGAAAGAAGAAAACAAACAAACAAACAAACAAAAAACTTCTGTTGGCTGGCTTTAAAAATGTTCGATGAGGGCTGCTCCTCCAGTCCTTCTGTCTGCGACAGGCTGGGAAGATATCAGTTTTCCTTTTCTTCCTTCCTGAGCTGCACTCTTAGCTGCCGTCCTTCTTTCAGCCCAGTTGGTAGGAATTCGCAGCATCTCTCCTGGGTTGCCTGGCCTCCACACTGAGTCAGGAGTCCCCGAGGTCTGTGGCTTCCCTCAATGGAGCTCGATGAGGCTCCCCTCTCCCTCTCTCACGGAGGCAGTCAGCGTCACAGGTCTCCGATCACAGGTGCTGGGCTGTGTCTCAGTCGCTTCAGGAGTGAGCTCCGCACCCCTGAATTCGCAGACCTCTTTCCTCTCTGGACTCGGCTCCCATGAGCCCTGGCCTGGGCGCCCGGTCTTGCACTAACCTGAGCCATCCCTGACTGGCTTTGCAGGGTGCGCTCCCGGTCCCAGAACTCCAGGCTGCGGGTCTCTCGTTCAGTTCAATCTCCAATTCCTCCTGCTGGGATCGCCAGCCTCTTCAGACTAGTCCCCAGGTACTCACTGACCTCCGGCCTGCTGGGGACCAAGCCTCTCCCAATGGATGCACGCACGCTTGCTTTGGCTACTCACACATCCCAATCCAGCTCCCTCCCACGGATCCTGGCACAGACTGGGAAGCTGCCGCGACTGGATCCGCACGCAGACCTCCTGGCTCCCCACAAGTCCTGAGGGACCCCTTCACTCTGAAGCAGACTCCCTACCGTCTGATCTTTCAGTTTTATGTGCAATCCTGTTCGCCAGTCTTCCCACACACTGGAATACAGCTGGGTGATCGCCCCACTCCTCATAAAATCGGCCAGATATCCCACCAGTGGGCTGGAGGAAGCCGATCCTGCTCCCTCCTACTCCACCGCCATCTTTCCCCCCTACACAATGGAATTCTATGCAGCAGAAAGTTGAAGGAACTCCTACCCTTCGCCACAGCATGGATGGAATTGGAGAGCATAATGCTAAATGAAATAAGCCAGGCAATAAAAGACAAATACCATATGATCTCACCTGTAAGTGGAGCCTAATCAACAAAACAAACCCACAAGCAAATATAACCAGAGACATAGAAATAAAGAACAATCTGAAAGTAATGAGAAAGGAGTGGGGAGGGAGATAATAGGGGAAAATAGGGGAGGCCATCAAGGAACATGTGCGAAGCACACATGGACAAAGCCAAAGGGTGTGGGCTCGAGGGTGGGAGGCAGGGATGAGGGGTGAGGGGGCATGATTCAGTGAAAATGGAGACAATTGAACAACAATAAAAAGAAAAAAAGAAATACCAAGGAAATCACCTCTGGACTGCAACTCTTATCTGATTAACCTTTTTACAAACCTCTTACCTACTCTTTCCTTTTCCCTATGAAAAGGTCAGTTTGAGATGAGACGTTAAGATGGATTTCAGGGTACATAATCTGCCATCATCTCATCACCAGCGTCTGAATAAAACACCCATAAGATCCAATCCTTGTCTTTATTTATTGGTTCTAGTAGTGACAGGTGGCACAAATGCCAACTTTTCCGATTTTACCTATTTTTTCTTTTACAGTTATTGTACTTACATCTTCATGTTTACATTGCATTTTTTATAGTTTGCAAAGAGTTGGGTCTTGACATGGCAATCTCTGGTTTTAAATTAGGATGCTTCAACCTTTACATTTTATACATTACTCTTATGTTTCTATTTGAATTTTTCATCTTATTATTTTCTTTATCTTCTATCTGTTCTTTGTTAATCTTTGCCTTCTCTCTCTTCCTTATTTTGAATTAAGCATTTTTTTAATTATTTTTTATTTTATTTTTATTATTGTTGCTCAAATACAGTTGTCTCCATTTCCCCCCCACCAGTTCCCCCCGCCCTCAATCCTACCCACTTTGGTTTTGTCCATGTGTCCTTTATATATGTTCCTTGATAACCCTTCCCCTATTTTATCCAATTATCTCTCTCCCTGGGGAGAGCATTATGCTAAGTGAAATTATTTTACTTTTATGTTCATTACTGGTTCATTGTCTAGTCTTTTTAGTTTATTTAATTTTATTATGCTTGAATTATGTTCCTTGTTCAGCAATTTTATGTTATGTTTTATACAACTGCCATTTAACCTGTAAAGATTTTCATTTAATTATTTATATTTTTAGGTTCTAGAAGTATGGGTTGGTTCTTTTTCAAATTTGCCTGATCTTTATTTGATAGTATTCATTTAACAAATTTCCCTAATGTGCCAGGTACTTCTTAGGCACTTGGGATATGTTAATGAAAAATAAAAACAAGAAAGAACAACATTGTTGTTCATGTGAAGCCTAATAGGACAAGACAGGGAGTAAACAACAGACATACAATAATAAGTCCACTGGCATCAAGAAGTGTTACATAAAGAAATTCATGATAGAGCTTGAGCATCATATGGGATATTGAGATATTGACAGTGCTGAGGTTGGAAGTTAGTTACCATTTTAAGAAGTGTGGTTAAGGAAGGCATCACTGAAAAGGTGATATTTGGGCAAGATTCTAAAGTTCTGAGGACGTGATGGATGTCATTATCTGGGAGAAGAAGTTCCAAGCTGAAGTGTTAGATTATGCAAAGTTATTAAAGTGAGGTCAGAGAAAATAAGGAAGGCAGATCTTCTGCCTGGAGCACATACATGAGGAGGAAGAGAAGGGAGGGGTGGGAATGAAGCTGAGATTACGTTGACATCATGTCAGGTTCGTGGACCATGTGAGGACTTGAGTTTTATTCTGAGAGGGAGGGGAGCCATCCCAGGGCTCAAGCAGCGAAATCACCACATCTGACACATATTAAAATGATGGTTCAAGGGTCTGTGTTCAGAATCAATTATAGGAGGTCAAGGATGAAACATATCTTATTCTTTGTTTCTGTTTTTATTTGTATGATTTATTTTCTATGCATTTTAGACATATGTGTGTGTGTGTATATAAAAATATATTTTCCATCCAACAAAAGAATATTTGAAGTTATTGTTGCTGTAGTGATGCTGATTATTCATTTGCTGCCCCTTGCTTATACTGCTTTGTTTTCTTGATGGTTTGTAATTTTGAATTTGAATGGATTGAAACTCATTGCAGGGAGGGATGTAATTTGTTGGCATATTAGGAGATCTACGCTAGTGGGTGTCCCCCTAGTAAATATGTACTAACCTGGGATAAATTTAATTGTTTTAGTTTGGGGTTTCTTCAGTCACACTGGTAGTATGTTATCTGGTCTTGTTGCAAAGCAAAAGCAGTTGTTGAAGTTCTAGTCCCTGTTTCTCAGAGGGTTCAGACTGTATATGAGTCCACATTTTGATAGCACACGTGAAATAGACCTGAGACCGTCTTCTGTGCTTTTTAATGGTTAATCCTTTTGGTTTCAGGAATCAATAGCTCTACCCCCAAGAAACACGTAGTTCGGTTTCACATCTGGTTTGTATTCCCTCTTCATTTTTCTATGCCCAAGTGATTGTCCTTAATTTTAGCCAGAGTAACAACGCTATTGGTTTATTTATTTTTTATTCAAATACTTTTTTTTTTTTTTTGAAAAGATAAAATTTTATTAACTGAGAACAGAATAAAGGCTGCCAGAGCAAAGGCGTGGTAGACTTGGTGTGATTACCAAGGGCGCAGGGTCCTGGCTGTGATGGTGGTTACTTCAGTCTGTGTGTTACCATTCATAGAGCCTTGGTGCCAGCGGCAGCAGGGGCGGCGGCGGAGGAGACACACGGCTCGGCCGCCAGCCGCAGGGACCAGAGCGAGCCAAATACTTTTATTATAAATGGAAAGTTATGTTTTTTTATTTGTAATATAAAAATATAATAAGTTTAAAGGATGTTTGCTCCATTTCTTTGGTATAAAGAAGTCTCCTTAGATATTTAGTTTGCTATATTGGAAAAAAACACTGTTATAAAAATTACAAAACAGAAACTTCACTTAAAACAGAGTGAGGAGGATGAAAGACAACTCTCACCCATGTACCACTCAACACATGCAACGAACCAGACAGGAAGTTATGTATCTGCGTCTTTGGCAGGAAGTGGTGCTACTTTACTACCTTAGTAGGGGAAAGGAGCGTCCTCTCTGCCCAGTAATAGCTCAGCCAATGAGAAGTCACTATACTTTGAACTTCAGTTTCCTCTAATGGACACTTCATTTACAACAAATGAAACTGAGCTCCTTCCAAGATCATAAAAGAACACTCCTGGCCCTGGCTGGGGAGTTCAGTTGGTTAGAGTGTAGTCTGGATGCACCAAGGTTGTGGGTTGGATCCCTAGTGGGCGTACATTTAAGAATCAACCAATGAATGCATAAATAAGTGGAACAACAAATAGAGGTCTCTGTCTCTCTCTTCCCCCCTTTCTCTCTCTCTAAAATCAATAAATAAAAAATTTTAAAAAGGGTGCCTTCCTCTCTTGTTTCTCTGTACTTGCAGTATTTTGCCATTAGATCACTTTCCCAAGTTGCAATTCTTTGTTGTTCCCAAATAAATCCATTTTTCTAGAGAAATATCTGGCTGTCTATCGCTTACAAGTAAATATCATAAAAATTATTTTAGGTATTAAAGAGAGATAAAAAATACAATAAATTCATTTTAACATAACAAATTAAGTAGAAAATAAAACCCAAAATGCTTGGCATAGCAATGGTAAAACAAAAAAATGACTAACAATGGGTTTTTGTTAGTGAAATTCAAGGAAGTAAAATATTTATATAAATTCAACAAAGCAAAATGTCAGAAGAGTAAAAATAAATGTGTAATAATATATGTGGAATTAAATCTTAAGTATTAGAACTTTGAAAAATATTATTTTAGTATGGAAAAGGCAACATTATTACAAAATAAGTATATATTACAAAATAATATATAAAATAATGTTATCTGTAATGTAACTAACAATTCCTTCCAAATTTATCATTTAAGGATGCTGGAGTTAGAGGGCCTGAGTTTAAATACCTGCTCTATCATATTTCTATCTATATGAGCTTTAAAATAGACTTAATTATTCTTTGGCTCAGCATCCTTATAGGAATTATAATAATTGTAATATCAACCTCCTAATTTGTTTAGGAGAATGACTGAGAAAATATATAGAAAGAAAACAGTGTAATTTGTGACATATAGTAACCATTAGCTATTGGTTTTGTTCTGAATGAACTTAGGAAATGAGAAAGCAGCTAATACTGATAGTACAGTCCAGGGTTTCACACTTCTAGTGTGGTTAGACACAGAGCAGCCTGTCTGGGATGAGAGCAGATAACCAGCTGGCTCTCTGTTCTAATCTCCCAGTTGAACAGGTCCTGCTGGCAGATCCTGAGGTTTATCAATGGAGACAGGCAGTCCAATAGGATGCATCAATGATATGATCCGGTTTTATCTTTAAAGTCTGACAGGCCTGAAAGGCTTGAGAATGTTATAAAATCCTTTGTTCCCTGTATTTCCAGTACTCCGTTGATCTTGTTTACTTTTCTGGAACAAAGTCAGTGGGATAAGGGGCATTTGCTGTCCTTCCTTGTGTTGAAATACTTGTTTACTGGAAGGAAAGCTTCAGATATACTTTGGCAAAGTATTCAAAAAGCACACACATTGCAATGACTTTTAGTTGAACTAATGCTACTCCTTGGTTGGTCAGCTAAGCATTTGTTGATTCCTCCATTCATTACCCTGAATAAGCAGTAAGCATTTCTATGGTCGTGCAAATGGGATGACAAGTCCTTTTGTGTGTCTTCAATTTTAGTGACTCTTTCTTCCCAGTCAGTTATGCAAGTGAATACTGTGCCTTTGTTCTCTTTTCCGTTCTTGTCATCAACTCTCCTGTTACTATCTGAAACCTTATAGATTTCTGGCATTATTTTAAGATGGCCCTTGAACTATATTGGAGTTATACTTTGCCTCAAAAGCAATGATTTACTCTAGCTTATATTTCCACAGAATAGCAATTTGACCAATGAACAATGCTGTCAAGAAGAAATAAAAAAAAACAAAAACAAAATAAGTCTATCTTTTTAAGTTCACTTTAAAATATTTTTTATGGTGTCCTATGATAATCTGTGTGTTTAAATGCAGCTGCCACCTGCTATGGAAATCTTTTATCAATATGACTGTTAATGGAATAACAGTTAATAACAAATAAAAGCAAAACTTTATGAACAAATATAACATCATTATGAACTCAAAGTCAACAATCTAGGCTGACAAAATTTTAAAATACACTAAGATGCAAAAACTAAATTGGCTACTCTGATTATAATACTAATTGTACATGAAGTGCTTCAGTTTAAAATGGAGTCCAGAAAGTACCTTTACCAAGAATATATATTTTTAAATAATATTCCTATGAGAATTTATTACAATGTAATTTTTAATAGAGTTTACTGAAAGTGTAAATTTGCTGCTTTTATACACTGGGAGTTTCTCATTAAAAATACCATCCCTTCCTCCCTCCCCCAATGAAGTCTCCTCTTTTTCTCCCTGGCTGTTTCAATGAACAGAAGTGGGGTAACTTCTGCCCACCCTTGAACACAGGCATAAGACAAAGATTTGTGAGGAAGGCAAAAAGTCTTTATCAACATGTTGCATAATTAGAGGGGAACAGGTGACTCTCTAGCTCCAGGCCAATCTCACACAGACAAAACCCAGCTGCCTCCAGAATAAGAAACAGTGTCCAGAAATGCCACCCCACCCTTATCTGTAGCCTGAGGCTGCTAAGCAGGAGGCTCTCCAGCTTCAGTCTCCCTCCGTGGAGTTCACGTGTGTAGGGCAAGTTCCGCCATCACCACACTGTGTCTTCCCACTCCTGGGGCCTGGGACCACTGCCGACCACTGCCAGCCATTACAGTTGGTTGTGCAGAGGCTCTGTCTGTGGGTTCCAGTGCCCAAGGCTGCCCCAACTTCCAGGCCCAGTGAATTCTCTGGCCCACCTGTCCATGCCAGATCCCAGAGGTGGAGAAGTTGTAACAGGTGGACTCCACCACACTGGAAATGGGGGAGGGGTTGGGAAGCGCCAAGGACAATGCATAAGCAGCAGCCACAGGCATCCAGGGTGACACTCAGCTGGCCTTACAGGAGACTCTATGAAGGGGTGGAAGGAAGCCTTTAGAAAAGAGAGCACGTGCTTGGATTCTCCCTTCTTTCTCTGCTGCCAGGGGCTAGAGTCTCTGGGCCCTAGGCCTTGGGGACTGCATGGTTTGGGAATGTTCCTGGAGTCCCTCCCCAAGCTCTCCAGGTCTGTTTGGAGCACAGTGGACACTAGGATGGTAAGAGGGGATGGGAGGAGTCTCAGGATGGCAGGTTTGGGGAGCATGGCTTGGCAGCAAGGCCCTTACCCCTCCCCAGCATGGGAAGCCACAGTGGTAGCCATCCACTCTACCCCAGTGCAGATTTGTCAGCTGCAGTGTCCAACTGCCACCGCTGCTCTTCCTGATCCAGCCTAGGCAGGGCCTCAGACTCAACATGCAGAGAGGAGCTTCCCCTCTTCCATACGAGAAACCAGCGTGGCAACTGCTCACCCACTGCCATGCCTCCAGGTTGGACCTGTCAGCAGCAGTTTCCTGTCTCCGCTGCTCTGCTTGCTTTGGCCTAAGTAGGCTTAACAGACTGGTCGGTGTTGATCCTGGAGGTGGTGGGAGGAGAGGTGTTAAAGGGGAGGAGGCCTGGGTGGGTGGACGCTGGGTGCCCTGCCGCAGGGTGACAAGCCCCATACCCCTCCTCCCACACAGGAAGCCACAGTGGCAACTGGAACCAAGCTGTGTGGGACACACCTGAGGGCAGCAGCCAGAGAGGGGACAGCATACCACAGCAGGATGCCTGAACACACAGACTTTGAAAGATTCCTGAAGCCAGACAGTGACTGGAAACCAGCTAAGCCACTTATATTTCTTAAAAAAACAATACTTTGGGATAGGAGAAGAGGTTTTTGGCACAATCTTTAACTGAGCTAGCAGAGTGTGATTTTCTTAGGGTGTTTTAGAGGAAATGGTATTTGAGGCAGAAACCTGCTATTATTTCAAACCGTATAGACTTTGAATAAAAGATTCCTTTTCCTTTCCACTGAACTTGCCTCCAGAGTTTTTTACCTGTTGGTGACAAGCAGTAGGACCCCACTGTTTTCTTCGGTGGCAAAGGGGTGAGTCTCTGCCCTGCCTCCTTTTAAATCTCCTCACCCAAACTTCCATGTGCTCCAGAAGTGTCCAGTTCCCCAGCCAGTCCTGTCCTTTTCTCAGTCTTGAACTTCAGGTCTTCACCTTCCCCTGGTGCCATGTTAACCTTTAGGCACATGTGCCTCTGAGACCTCTGGTTTCCTCCTCAATCAAGAACCAGAAGTGGGTAGGAGGGTTTTCCCTTTGTCCATCATATTCTAGCCTTGTGTAGACTCCATGCAAGGCTTCCTCCTGCCATGTCTCTTCCCAGGACAGGGAACCTGTCATCAGGTGCCACATTAGTTTTGTTGCCAAGGCAATGTGACACTGCCACACTAGCTTGTTTACCCTTTACCCAGGAAATGCAGCCTCTTCTGTGCCACCTTTGGCCACCCTTCCACGAATGGCCCAGCAATCTGGCCAGATCTCCCTGTATCAGCCGTCTCCCTAGACGGTCATTTTTCTTCCCAATGAAATGTGTTAACAAGATTGGCTACCCTGTGGTTTTTCATTTCTGTTTCCTCAATTTCTATTCCTTACTTTATTAACTCCTATCTGGTTTGTTCTATTACTCCAGCAAAATAGCTCCTTCTGAGGTCACGGGTAACCTCCAGGTCACTAATTCCTTGGGCCGTTTTTGTAGGTGTTATCTCGTGTAACCCCTCAGCAGCATTCAACACTTTGACACTCCCTTCCTGAGAGATTATTCGGCTTCCATGACACCAAACTCAAATTTTTCTTCTTTCTGACCATTCCCTTTGTATCTTTTCTCTATCTCCTTTAGATGCATCTTATTCTAAACCAGAAATATATGGAATTCTATTGGTAGATAACTTTATATTTGTCTTTTCAGTCCAGATTTCTTCTCTGTGCTCTAAATTATGTATGGCATAACGGCTCCTTGAATCGTCCATAGATATTTCAAAGGCATTATAAACTCATCACATTCAGAATACATTTATAATCATTTTACCCTATCCTAAGAACTTTTTTATTGTTTATTTTTTGAGAAAGAGGGAAAGAGAAAGAAAGAAATAGAGAGAAATACTGATTGGTTGCCTTCTGATGTGCACCCCGACAAGGGCTTGAACCTGTAACCTCGGTGCCCTGACTGAGAATCACACACGCAATGTTTTGATATATGGGGCAATGCTCCAAACAATTGAGCCACACCAGCCAGGGCCATCACATTTTTTCTTACTTTCAGGCTTACTTTTTTCTACTGACCTCATCTGATGAATGGCCCGCTCTCCATTTAATAGCAAAAGTTCAAAACCAAGAATTCATCTAAAGCATTTCCTTCTTCCTCACATCCTTTCTTTAATCCATTTGCAAGTTATTTTGATTTTACTGTGTAACAAACTCTCCAATCTGATCACTTTTCTCTATCACAACCAAAATTTCACTAATCCAAGCTCTACCATTTTTTCCTAAATGGATACTGATGTATCATGGAAGTGACTCCACTAAGTGTCTCCAATTTTATATTTACTTTGAAATGAAAATAAACTTTATAAATGTAAATTTTATCATAGCAGTCCCTTATATACCAATTGTCAATTCTTCAATAACTCCTCATTAATCTTGGTATGAAACTCAAAGTTACAAAGCATGGTCAATGAGTACTTCTATCCTCTGTCTGATAGTGATTCTTCCAGCTTTATCTTCTATTTATTCTGCCAGGAACTCTTTCTGACTTCATGCTATCAAAAAAAGACACCATTCAATAGGAGAAACAAACAGAAAACATAGTTTATTCCATGCCAAGCAAGGGAGAGTTGTAATTTCCAAGCACAATGCCTCTTCACACAGAAAATGCTGATCTGATATAGGGCTTTAGGAAATGAGTTCTGGAAGTGAACTTTCAGAAACATAAGTGTTCAGGGACTGGGTGACTGTGGGCTGTGGAAGTGTTAGGTAGTATATGCAGTAGGCTAAGGCAAAGAGGAGGAGGAGGGAGACATGTCTCACACAATGGCTCAGCAGTCCTGAGCCTGGTCCAATAAGATCGCCGGGTATTCTGAACTTCACAAACAGGGATAGCACAGGAGGAGGGGAATCCTTGAGATTCTGTGCTGGTGAAGGAAGCCTCTTTAGCAATTTCACTAATTAAGACAAAGAGCCTTTACTAGCTGAGAAAGAAAGTCTTTGTAGCTATCTACGCCTTATTCCCAAGATTTAGAAGGGGAAGGAGGAGGGAGACCTAGGAACTGATGAAAGTATATAACCCCTGAACCCTAATAGTCAGCACACTCAGGGAGGAGGAATATTGAGACATGGCGGGCATGTGTTTGAAGGCAAAAACAAGGATAATATCTAAAATGAGTGCTCAGGTTCCCCTGGGCTCTGAAGATTGAAGAGGCATTTCCTCCCTCTGGTCTGAGTCTTGGGAATCCTTACTTGAGTAGAGTCCTCACGGAGGTGTCTGGTGTTAATTCCTAAAATGTACAGGGGTCTCATAAGAAAACCTCATCACTGTAATGTAACTTTGGCTCATCCAGGGATGTGCAAAATAAGTGTTGGTCACCTGACACTCAGAGCCAGCCCGGCTATAGATGACCAGGGGAGAAACCAAGATATGTAAGAGCTGGGGGTGACCAAAGGTAAAACAGCACCCTCTGACCCACTACTCAAAATTCTCTTGTCTTTTCTGTCTCTAAACCATGACCAGGGAACAATGAGTTTAAAACATTGACCTGTTGTGAGCCTGCTGCATCTTTCTCCTTCAGCAGGAGCAGTGTTGTATGCACCAGGTGAATGTCTTGCTCTATCCCTCTCGAGAAATAGCCATGCCCCTTCTCAGGTCTAAACCTGTTGTTTCCTCTTAAATTCCAAAGGTCTCAAGGAGACTTACAGACAGGAGCAGTGGGCAGCAGCAGATCTACCCAGGATTACCCATTGATCCTCTCTCAAGGGTCCCCCTTTCCTCTGACAGCCAGGTAAACCAAGTCAGCCCCACCTTGGCTCACTCCTTTCCTATCTAACTTTTCTAAGGAGCCAAAGCAGCCCCACATTTTCTCTTTCCTGTTACTTCCACCACCCTCTCTTTCCTTTGTTTCACTGTCCCAAGTTTTAACTCGTCACACAAGTCCTTAGTCTTTTCTGTCTCTAAAACATGACCAAGAGAAAAACATGTTTAATTCATTGGTTTGTTGAAGGTTTGCTGTGCGTCGCTGTCCAACGAGGCTTTAGGTAACTTTATCTGCTTCTGAATTCACCTTGTAAAAGCTGCAATGTAGGGCAATGTTGTATATGCCGATCAGCAAGAGAGAAATAGTTGGGGACCTCTCATATTCCAGAGATATTATTCACAAAGGCCAGAAGAGGTCCTGCCTAAGGCTGTCTCCATAAACACTGTCAGGAGAAACATTGGATAAAGGATGTTAATCAATATCTAGTAACATCCCTTTTATCTAATGTAGATAAAAACAGCCCAAGAAAACTTTGACAGGGCAAATAGAGGGTAAGGTTTTAAAGCTTTTCCTTAGATTCATTAGAGCTTCATAGGCCACCCATTAGCCCAGAAACTGGTCCCCCAGCAGCTGTGGAACAAGTTGGACAAAGTACTGTTTCGTGTACTTTATATAAACATTTTATCAAACTTCAGAATGTTTTAAAAATGTATTAAATATATAAAAAGAGCTAATAATGATAGCTTAGAATGCCTACTTTGCCCATAAGGATACCACTTGTATTCTGGGAAATTAGAGAAATTGTCTCTGTGGATATGTACCAAAGGGGTGAATATCCTCAAGATCCATGAGATGCCCAGACCCTGGGCAGGTGTTTGGATAAATATGTCTCTTATTTACTTTCTCCAAAAGCAGGGGTCTAGCAGTCAATCAAAGCTGAAAATTTGAGACTCTATAGCACAGGTGGCAAACACAAGGCCCGCTGGCCGAATCCGGCCCTCCACCTTGTTTTATCTGGCCTGGCACCTTGTTTCTACCCAGCGGCAGTGCCGAGCTCTTGCTTAACTGTTACAGAGTGGTTACACTTATACAGTCCTAAAATGGCATTCAGCCCTTTGAAGGCAACCACGAGGCTGATGTGGCCCCCGGTGAAAATGAGTTTGACACCCCTGCTCTACAGCCTACACAAGGAAGGAGAGTACATCCAGAGGGCATAGAGGTTCCCTTCAAAGTCTCCTCCAGGGCAAGATGAAGACAAAGGCAAAGGCGAAGGATGTTTCCCCCTTGAGAATAGAGACATCTCGAAAAAATTTTTTCTATATCTACCTAAAAGCAAAGGTTATGTTTTATTAAATAATTATGTGGCATATCATATTAATCAGATGCTTGATTAAGGAAAATTTAACTCTCAATCCTAAGAACTGAAGTTTTGTCAGCCTATATTGATGTAGCATGCCTATTATTATCACCTTCAATAAATAGTTATATAGTTATGTATATATATTCTTTAGGTCAAGTATGTTTGGTAAGCTTTTCAGCGTTTAAATCATAAAACACTTTTCCTTAACCTAAAAATGGCTTTGAGGTGTTTCAAAGTGTCCCTGAAATATTTCAAGAATTAGTCTTTCTTCTTATGAAAAGAAAATTTGGACTAATCAGTCTTGTTGAATATACTTAAAATACATGGGAAGCTTTGTCAATTATATAAAAATCTCCAAAAATTGCAAAGTTCTAATATACTTTCATTTATAACTCTGCTGGTTATTTTAGCATGTTTTGTCTTGCAGAAAGGATCTAGGGAAGCTGTAGAAGAGTTGTGTGCATTGCAGAGGTTCTGTGAAAACTGAAAAAGGGTTGTGTAAGGTAAGGAGCAAAAAGAGAGGGAACTAAGGAAGCGAAAAAAGGAAAGAAAGAATGAAGGACAGAGACACATAGGAAGAAAGGGCATTGGAGTAGGAAACTCAAGGAGGGAAATGGAAATGAGGAAACGTAGATAGATATAAGAAAGAAAAGAAAAGGCACATAAACAAATGGCAAAGTAATAATTATAGTGACAAATAAGAAAGTGAAAATATCCCTTTGGTTTTACAAAGAAAATGATCATTTTCCAATAGAAACTTCAGGTACAATTAGACAGTGGAAAACTAGTTAAGTAATTCAAAATATTGTTACAAAAATAAATTCTTTTGTCGATTGCAATATACTCACGGACTTATGACCTGACTTGGAGTAATTTACAGATTGTTCTCTCCCACTGCTCCTCTGTAGAAAAAAAACAAACAAACCAAACAAACCAACCAAAGAAAAACCCAGCACCAGAAGAATCTGCCAGGGCTTATACTGATAAATTAGTTGGTTGTCATACTCAACAGTGCATATAGCAATCAAGGGTAAGTACAATCCCATAGCAGGACCCTAACTAGGTCAATCAAACTAGGTCTGATGAAGGACAGATGAAGGATGAGAAGGGAAAAAAAGTCCTGCCTTTTCTCAGGGACAATTAACTGGAAATTTACAAAAACACACAAACATCAACCCTAAGTCTGCTGAGGCAGAGCACTCCTGTGAATACATTTTATCCTGCAGGAAACCCCAGACATCAGGTGCAAAAGCTAGCCTTAAGAGCCTAGACACTCACTAAGCATCTGGTAGAAATAGCCATCAGTGTTTTTAACAATTAAAACAGGGCAAAGGAAAGGCAAAAGCTATCTCCCAATGGCAACACAAGGCTCACTTGTCAGTCACAGTTTTAAGCCCTATGCCATTTTAGGGTCTTGCCAATTGGTAAGCTCCTTCTCACTGGCCTCACTGGTTGAAGAAAAGTAGAGACACTCTTACCCCCCGGAAGAATCCATACATAATGAAGATTCACAGAGTCTTGGGTCTCAGGAAACCGAGTCCCCGGATTACACACCAGGATGCTGGATTTGCTAATCTCTTGGTATTTCTTCCTTCCAAATGGGAAATCAGGAGTCCATTCCAGGTGGGACCCCACTGGGCTGTATTCTTTCTAACTGGTCACCGTTTGACCCCCAGACTCTAAAGAAGAAAAAACTGGTATTTTGCAACCCTTGGCCTCAATATCAGTTAGCTGATGGGGAATCCTGGCTACTACATGGAAGCTTAAATCACAAAACCACATTCCAACTTGATCTCTTTTGCAAGTGCCTAGGCAGGTGGTCAGAAATCCGGTTTGTGCAAGCATTCTCTATTTAAGGGGCAGAGGAGACCTGTGCTCCAAATGTAAGCCAACTCTTACCACAATGCCATCTAGTGGTCATACTACAGGCACCTCCCCATCCAAACCCCCACTTTTAGGAAAAATCCTTTTCAAAAAGATACCCTCAACATATTCATCATTACTGTCATATGCTGGACCTCCAACTCAATTAACAGCCCTCGTGGCTTCTGGTCCTAGGCCCTCTCCACCAACTAAGCTTTTACCATTGATTGAGGCTGCAGGAGAGTGTGGTCCTCAGTTAGTAGATAAACCTTCTCTTTTGTAGAACCTAAACAAATTAAGGCAGACCTGGGAAGCTACTCTAACAATCCAAATAAGTACATAGATGCATTCCAACAACTCACCTTAGCTTATAAATTAACCTGGAAGACACTGTAGTTTTCTTGGGGCAGACCTTATGGGATCTTGCAGTAAAAGATGATAAGGGAAGCCAGGAAGTTTGCTAACAATTTACACCTATATAATAACAAATATCCCATAGAAGAGACAGCAGTTCCACCAGCAGACCCTGAATGGGACTGTAATAACTCCTCCCAAAAATAAGAAAAAGATCGATTTCTAATGGACATTAAAGCAGGCTTCAAGGCATGCTGACGAAAGGCCATTAGCTATTCCAAGGTCACTGCTATGAGCCAAGGCCCGAATGAGAACCCCACCACATTTTTACAAAGGCTAAAAAAGGCATTTATCAAACACACCAACCTAGATTTAGAATTATATGAAGGCCAAGATAAGTTTCTAACACAACCTATCTCTAATATGAGAGGAAAACTCCAGAAGCTTATCCAGGAACCTGGAGTCTCCTTAAACAAGATGTTCACCATAGCCAATACAGTCTTCTACAACTGGGATCAGGAGAGAGAGTTCAGGGCTCAGGAGAAGAAAAAAAGGAAGGAGGTTAAATATGCCCAAATTCTAGCTGCCCTTGTGAGACAACCACTTCCCATGGGCCCTTCTAGGTCCACTACCAAGGACACTAAGTGTTAAATATGTGAAAAGATAGGACATTGGGCCAAGGAATGTCCAAACCACGAGGAACCACTTCAGGCACCATGCCATAAGTGCAAGAAGGCAGGCCATTCACTGGGTGGCACTCTGTTCCTTGAGCGGAAGAGCCCCTGGGCCTGATGCTGGGACTGCCTTACAGATGTCAGGTCAGGACTGAAGCTGCCCACCCCAGCCAGCTCCCTGTCAAGAGGTCACCACTACTAGACTAGAGCCTAGGGTACACATAGATGTGGCAGGTAGGACTGTAACTTTCTTATTGGGTACTGGGGCCACCTACTTTGCCCTTACTTGCTTCTCCAGATCTCTCTCCTCACAATCCTGTACCATTTTAGGAGTAGCAGGAAAACCCACCACTAAGAATTTCACTCCTGCTTTGGGTTTTCTCTGGGCCAAATATTATTTCATTCATTCCTTCTTGTGGCCTCTGAATGCCCAACTCCTCTCTTCAGGAGGAACCTTCTCCAATTAGGAACCAACATAGTTATAGGAGAGAATTCTATCTTGAGACCACCCCTCCAAATGTTAGTTGCAGAAGCTGAAGATCATCTTAACCCTCCCATCACTATATGGGAGGGCCAAATTAATCCAGAGGTCTGGGATACTGGGGTCATTGGTAAGGCTAAAAATGTTACCCTAGTCCTCATTAATCTTAAAAATCCTTCACAGTTTCTCCACTAGAAGCAATACCACTAAGGCCTGAGACAAGGGCTAACTAGATTCCAGCCTATAATCTCTAACTTCCTTTCTTATGAGCTACCCAAACCCACTAATTCCCCTTGTAATACTCCTATATTAACAGTCAGAAAAAAAAGACAACTCCTATAAATTAATTCAAGACCTAAGAGTTTTTA